>JBBPBX010000002.1:79393-111829 GCA_038048925.1 Garcialebias charrua | reverse complement strand
TATATATATATATATATATACATACATATATATATATATATATATATATATTATATATATATATATATATATATATATATATATATATATATATATATATATACAGGTAGTCCCCGACTTACGAGCGAGTTCCGTTCCTGCGAGTTGCTCGTAACACGAAAATTCGTAAGTTGGAACACGAAGCACGTGTTCTCGTAAGTCCGGATTTTCGCTCGTAAGTTGGAACATTTATGCTAGCGCTACTACGAACACTCGTTTTTCATCAAAAACGTTCATATTAGTTCATAAACATGGTCGGAAACGTGTTTCCAAACGGTTAGCTAACACACTTTCATCTAAAAACACAAAAAAGTGCTGTATTTTTTACAAATTTACTGCTCGTTCGCCAGCTCGTAAGTCCGGACGCTCGTAGGTCAGAGCGCTCGTAAGTCGGGGACTACCTGTATATATATATATATATATATATTTGTATATAGGTACTGTATATACTGTATATGCATCATCAGATTTAAATGGAAAACATGTCGGTCTGCTGACAAGAATCCAGGATGAAGTGAAAGAGGAAGACTCTGACCAAAATGTTATTTTTCATCCATAAGGAATCACTGAAAGCCATGCTCTGTGTGTGAAACTGTTAATTGTGTGTGAATTACAAAATAAATAAAAAAGTGAAAGACAAAAACGTGTGTGTGTGAATTATTGTCCAGGTACTCTGTTTATTATTATTATTGATTTTACTTGATTTTATCACTTGTTTTATTTTTCTTTTCTTTTTAAGCAAGCCTATTCTGCCTCCACATGATTTTATCTTTGATCTTAGTTGATATTATTATTGATTTTACTACTTGATTTTATCACTTGTTTTATTTGATCTTTGCTTTTGTTGCACTTTGTAGCACTTTGAGATTTTTATTAATGAAAAGTTATAAATTAAATTCATTATTATTATTATTATTATTATTCTGTTCTGTTGAGGAGCTGCAGGAGGATGATGTCTGCTTCCATTCCCAACCTGCTACAGCTGACCTGCTGTCATCAACTTTAGATCCTGTAGTTGTAAAGTTTTGTGAGGAGTTTGTAGAGGTGAGCTGCCACTTTATTTTTGACTTTTCTCCTGTTTTCCATTAGCATAGTGAGGTAAGAGACTTGTGCTTTGGTTAATTTTATTTTCTTCAGGTAAGAGAAAATACAGTGGTTTGTTTTGTTTGTTGTTTTGGCCTGAAGTTGGGAAGACTCCACAAAGTCAATACAGTAATTTCATTACTGTATTGTAAATAAAGTCACTGTTATAGTCCTGACTTAGTGGCTGCTGGAGTGGTGCAGAAGGTGGAATCGCCCTTAATTAATAGTCCCGGCGGCTGATATTGCACTGGGGTGTAACATCACACAAACACTCCATCCATCTGTTCCTGGCCCGGCCCTTTGCTCCAATTTTCCAACTCAGTGTGGCCCGCGAGGCTAAAAGTTTGCCCACCGCTGACCTAGCTCCATCTTGTATTACAGATCTTGTTGTTCCATATTTTCCTAACAGAGCGCTTTGCTCTCAGACGGCAGGTTTACTCGTGATTCCTAGAGTTTCCAAAAGCAGAATAGGAGACAGATATTTCAGTTATCAGGCTCCTCTCTTGTGGAACCAACTTCCAGTTTCTGTCTGTGAGGCTGACACGTTGTCCAGTTTTAAGACTGGACTTAAGATATTTCCTTTTTAATAAATCCTATAGTTAGTGTTGGCTTGGGTTTCCTGAGCTGTCCCTTAGTTGTGTTGTTATAGGTTTAGACAGCTGTAGGACAAACTGACCACATTTCTTCACTCTGTTACTGTCTTTACTTGCTCTGCTCAACCTGTTTTGTATTTGTAATAAATTTTTCTATCCTTGACATGTTTTTGTCTTTCAGGTCCACCTGCACCTACATCTGGACCTGCTATTCTGTGTTTGTCTACCTCTCCTTCCTGTTCCTCTCAAACCCAGCCAGTCAAAGCAGACGGCTGCTTGTCCTGAGCCTGGTTCTCATGGAGGTTTCTTCCTGTTAAAAGAGAGTTTTTTTCTTTCCACTGTTGCCATTGTGCTTGCTCAGGATGGAAGACTATGACGAAGTGGATTCAACAAGTCTGCTGGCTTCCTTATATTGAAAACTTTACTAATTGGCTTTTCTATGTGTGTGAATGTTCCTGTAAAGTGCACCGAGACAACTTTGTTGTGAATTGGCGCTATATAAATAAACTTAACTGAATTGAATTGAGAAAGACATAAAAGATTGCAGCCGTTATTAGCAGCAACCCTTCTGAACAGATGTCATGACTGTGTTTCCACAATGCCATGGGACACCATCCAATTTGAATAAAATAAATTAAAACGAACACCTAATTATTTTAATCCACAAAAAAACAGCACAGATTTGTTTTTTAATTGTGATTATTTAATTTAATGCTCGTTCAAAAGAAGTGAAGATGTTTTAGCTTTTACTTATGTGTGAAAACACTGAGGCGAGTCACCATTGCTTTATTGGAGTGTCCTCCTCCCTGGAACTCAATGGTGCCGAAGGCATCGGTGGGGCTGAGCTGAGTGTGTTTGCTGATCGACCACTTCTCCGACAGGCTGTCATTCTTGGCCAGGCGCTCTGCCTTGTCATTCTGACTGGATGAGATGCCGGGCGGCAAGCCCACATGCTGACCTGTGAGACGACCACAGCAGCACCTGCGCAGGAGAAGAAAGCAGGAGTAAACAGAAGACTGGCATATTCCACAGAGCTTTACGAAGAATAATTGAAATGCTGAGACATCTGAGCCCCAAGCAAAGCGGCTGTAACAGTAAGAAGGCAAACGGGGGAGAGGGAGAGCTCGTGTGACAGAGGAAAACAGTGTAAAAGCTGCCGTAAGCGTGTGTAAGAGGTGGGCAAGACTGAAATGGCAGCTTGTCATCACACTTTCATCTTCTTATTGGGGGAAAGATGGAGAAGGATTTATACAGAACTTCACTGGCGTGTCTCTTTCTGTTTCATTCTTTTTAGACATATGTCTGTTCTCTTCCTCTCAGCAGCTTCAGGACTTGGCAGAATGACAGTCATGTACTATTCCTACATGATGCTTATTCAGATGTGGTGAATGCAGGTTTGTGTTTAGCCTGTCTGAGTGGAGTGGGGGTCCTCGGAGGAAGAGAGTCAGGAGGTTTTGATTTTCACTTCAAGTTTCCATCATCTGTTTTGTTTTTACCAAAGCTTCTTTACCCTCGTGAGCACAAGCCTTTGTGGAAAAAGGGCATTTTTACTTCCACCTTCTTCTCTCCCTTATGAATGTATATGCTAATTTTGTTTACCTAACAAACAGTTGCTTTGTGTGTATGTGTGTGTACCATGAATGTAACTAAATTGAGTATCAGCTGTTGTAAATAAAATAAAAAACTACAAGGCCATTGTGGAAGTGACTTTAGGGAACAAGATGAAGTATATGTTGACAAATTTATAGTGAAATCGTCTCCTAAATCTTCTTAAATTACAATTTTGATTATGATACAAGTACAGTAAAAGTGTTATACATTGCACACCTACAGAATTGTTTTTATTACATGTATATGTATATTGTGTTAAACAGGCTATGCATATGTTTGTTTTTGGTCTCTGCTGAAAATTCTGTGCACCAGTTAAATTGTATTTCCTCTCCTCTGTGGATTATATGATAAGGGAACACAGCTGTAAGACAGACAATAGCTATTTTCTCTGTTTTATTATCTGTTATCTTATCAGGTTTGATGTTAATAGTTCAATTCAGACCCAAACAAGCAAATATGTTTTATTTTCTTTCTTTTTGTTGTTCTTTGTTTTCCATTAAAGGATACAAAACATAACAGTTACACCCACTATAAATGGAAAATAGTGAGTAGCATACCTATTATTTATGAACATTTACAATTTCACCCAAAATACAGCCTTTTTACACCCTGCACCCTTACATAACAGATGACTGCACAGCTGCAGAAAGAAAAGCTCTGCAGAGAGTGGTGAAGGCTGCACAGAAGTCTGTTGGAGTCAGCCTCCGCACCATCACAGACATCTGCACCTCCAGATGCAGAAAGAGGACCACTTGCATCACGAAGGACCCCACTCACCCAGCACACACACTTTTTGCCCCGCTCCACTCAGGGAGGAGGTTAAGGAGCATTAAGTGCAGAACCACTAGACTGAGGAACAGCTTCTACCCTGAGGTTGTTAGACTCATGAATCTCTAACCAGAATAATCACTGTGAAAATCACATCATGTTGCTGCTGATCTGTTTCATGTTGCTGCTGATCTGTTTCATGTTGCTGCTGATCTGTTTCATGTTGCTGCTGATCTGTTTCATGTTGCTGCTGATCTGTTTCATGTTGCTGCTGATCTGTTTCATGTTGCTGCTGATCTGTTTCATGTTGCTGCTGATCTGTTTCATGTTGCTGCTGATCTGTTTCATGTTGCTGCTGATCTGTTTCATGTTGCTGCTGATCTGTTTCATGTTGCTGCTGATCTGTTTCATGTTGCTGCTGATCTGTTTCATGTTGCTGCTGATCTGTTTCATGTTGCTGCTGATCTGTTTCATGTTGCTGCTGATCTGTTTCATGTTGCTGCTGATCTGTTTCATGTTGCTGCTGATCTGTTTCATGTTGCTGCTGATCTGTTTCATGTTGCTGCTGATCTGTTTCATGTTGCTGCTGATCTGTTTCATGTTGCTGCTGATCTGTTTCATGTTGCTGCTGATCTGTTTCATGTTGCTGCTGATCTGTTTCATGTTGCTGCTGATCTGTTTCATGTTGCTGCTGATCTGTTTCATGTTGCTGCTGATCTGTTTCATGTTGCTGCTGATCTGTTTCATGTTGCTGCTGATCTGTTTCATGTTGCTGCTGATCTGTTTCATGTTGCTGCTGATCTGTTTCATGTTGCTGCTGATCTGTTTCATGTTGCTGCTGATCTGTTTCATGTTGCTGCTGATCTGTTTCATGTTGCTGCTGATCTGTTTCATGTTGCTGCTGATCTGTTTCATGTTGCTGCTGATCTGTTTCATGTTGCTGCTGATCTGTTTCATGTTGCTGCTGATCTGTTTCATGTTGCTGCTGATCTGTTTCATGTTGCTGCTGATCTGTTTCATGTTGCTGCTGATCTGTTTCATGTTGCTGCTGATCTGTTTCATGTTGCTGCTGATCTGTTTCATGTTGCTGCTGATCTGTTTCATGTTGCTGCTGATCTGTTTCATGTTGCTGCTGATCTGTTTCATGTTGCTGCTGATCTGTTTCATGTTGCTGCTGATCTGTTTCATGTTGCTGCTGATCTGTTTCATGTTGCTGCTGATCTGTTTCATGTTGCTGCTGATCTGTTTCATGTTGCTGCTGATCTGTTTCATGTTGCTGCTGATCTGTTCATGTTGCTGACTGATCTGTTTCATCCATCCATCCATCCATTTTCTTCCGCTTATCCGGGGTCGGGTCGCGGGGGTAGCAGCCTAAGTAGGGAGGCCCAGACTTCCCTCTCCCCAGCCACTTGGAGCAGCTCCTCTGGGGGAATCCCAAGGCGTTCCCAGGCCAGCCGAGAAACATAGTCCCTCCAGCGTATCCTGGGTCTTCCTCTGGGTCTCCTCCCGGTGGGACATGCCCGGAACACCTCACCAGGGAGGCGTCCAGGAGGCATCCTAACCAGATGCCCGAGCCACCTCAACTGGCTCCTCTCGATGTGGAGAAGCAGCGGCTCTACTCCGAGTCCCTCCCGGATGACTGAGCTTCTCACCCTATCTCTAAGGGAGAGTCCAGCCACCCTGCGGAGAAAACTCATTTCAGCCGCTTGTATCCGAGATCTTGTTCTTTCGGTCATAACCCAAAGCTCATGACCATAGATGAGGGTGGGAACGTAGATCGATCGGTAAATTGAGAGCTTTGCCTTTTGACTCAGCTCTCTCTTCACCACGACAGACCGGTACAGCGCCCGCTTCACTGCGGACGCTGCACCTATCCGCCTATCGATCTCACGCTCCAGTTTTCCCTCATTCGTGAACAAGATCCCGAGATACTTAAACTCCTCCACTTGGGGCAGGACCTCCTCCCCGACCCGGAGAGGGCATGCTACCCTTTTCCGGCTCAAGACCATGGCCTCGGATTTGGAGGAACTGATCCTCATCCCGGCCGCATCACATTCAGCTGCAAACCGCTCCAGCGAAAGCTGTAGATCACGAGCTGATGAAGCCAATAGGACCACATCATCTGCAAAAAACAGAGAAGCGATTCTAAGGCCACCAAAACGGATCCTCTCAACACCTTGGCTGCGCCTAGAAATTCTGTCCATAAAAGTTATAAACAGAATCGGTGACAAAGGGCAACCTTGGCGGAGTCCAACTCTCACCGGAAACGAGCCTGACTTACTGCCGGCAATGCGGACCAAGCTCTGACACCGGTCGTACAGGGACCTAACAGCCCATATCAATGGGCCTGGTACCCCATACTCCCGGAGTACCCCCCACAGAACCCCCCGAGGGACGCGGTCGAATGCCTTTTCCAAGTCTACAAAGCACATGTAAACTGGTTGGGCAAACTCCCACGCACCCTCCAGGACCCTGTTGAGGGTGTAGAGCTGGTCTAGTGTTCCACGACCAGGACGAAAACCACACTGCTCCTCCTGAATCCGAGGTTCGACTATCCGACGGACCCTCCTCTCCAGAACCCCTGAATAGACCTTACCAGGGAGGCTTAAGAGTGTGATCCCTCTATAGTTGGAACACACCCTACGGTCCCCCTTTTTGAATAGGGGAACCACCACCCCAGTCTGCCAATCCAAGGGAACTGCCCCCGATGTCCACGCGATATTGCAGAGTCGCGTAAGCCAACACAACCCCACAACATCCAGAGCCCTAAGGAACTCAGGACGAATCTCATCCACCCCCGGAGCCTTGCCACCGCGGAGCTTTTTAACCACCTCGGCGACCTCCGCACCAGAGATTGGAGAGCCCGATCCAAAGTCCCCAGGCTCCGCTTCCTCAGTGGAAGACGTGCCAGTAGGATTGAGGAGGTCTTCGAAGTATTCCGCCCACCGACTCACAACATCCCGAGTTGAGGTCAACAGCACGCCATCCCCACCATAAATGGTGTTGGTCGCGTACCGCTTTCCCCCCCTGAGACGCCGGATGGTGGACCAGAATCGCCTCGAAGCCGTACGGAAGTCATTCTCCATGGCCTCTCCGAACTCCTCCCACGCCCGAGTTTTTGCCTCAGCAACCACCCGAGCCGCATGCCGCTTGGACTGCCGGTACCTATCTGCTGCTTCCGGGGTCCCACAGGCCAAAAAGGCCCAATAGGACTCCTTCTTCAGCTTGACAGCATCCCTCACCGCCGGTGTCCACCACCGGGTTCGAGGGTTGCCACCACGACAGGCACCAACAACCTTGCGGCCACAACTCCGATAAGCTGCCTCGACAATAGAGGCGCGAAACATGGCCCACTCGGGCTCAATGTCCCCCGCCTCCCTCGGAACGTGTTCAAAGCTCTCCCGGAGGTGGGAGTTAAAGCTCCGTCTTACGGGAGACTCTGCCAGACGTTCCCAGCAGACCCTCACAATACGTTTGGGTCTGCCAGGTCTGACCGGCATCCTCCCCCACCATCGGAGCCAACTCACCACCAGGTAGTGGTCAGTTGACAGCTCCGCCCCTCTCTTCACCCGAGTGTCCAGGACATGCGGCCGCAGATCAGATGAGACGACAACAAAGTCGATCATTGAACTACGACCTAGGGTGTCCTGGTGCCAAGAGCACATATGGACACCCTTATGCCTGAACATGGTGTTCGTTATGGACAATCCATGACGAGCACAGAAGTCCAACAACAGAACACCACTCGGGTTCAGATCAGGGGGGCCGTTCCTCCCAACCACACCCCTCCAGGTCTCACTGTCATTGCCCACGTGAGCGTTGAAGTCCCCCAGCAGAACAAGGGAGTCCCCAGGAGGCGCACCCTCCAATACCCCCTCCAAGGACTCCAAAAAGGGTGGGTAATCTGCGCTGCCGTTCGGCGCATAGGCACAAACAACAGTCAGAGCCCGTCCCCCCACACGTAGGCGAAGGGAGGCTACCCTCTCGTTCACCGGGGTGAACCCCAACGTACAGGCACCAAGATGGGGGGCAACAAGTATGCCCACTCCTGCTCGGCGCCTCTCACCAGGGGCAACTCCAGAGTGGAAGAGTGTCCAACCCCTCTCAAGGAAACTGGTTCCAGAGCCAGAGCCATGCGTTGAGGTGAGTCCGACTATTTCTAGCCGGAACCTCTCAACCTCACACACTAGCTCAGGCTCCTTCCCCACCAGAGAGGTGACATTCCATGTCCCAATGGCCAGCTTCTGTAGCCGAGGATCAGACCGCCAGGGTCCCCGCCCTCGGCCACCACCCATTCCACAATGCACCCGACCCCTTTGGCCCCTCCCACAGGTGGTGAGCCTATGGGAAGGGGGACCCACGTCTCCTCTTCGGGCTGTGCCCGGCCGAGCTCCATGGGTGAAAGCCCGGCCACCAGGCGCTCGCCAACGTGCCCCTCCTCCGGGCCTGGCTCCAGAGTGGGGCCCCGGTGACCCGCGTCCGGGCGAGGGAACATTGTTTCCATTTATATTATTCATCATAAGGGGTGTTGTGGTCTGTTGCTGTGATCTGTTTCATGTTGCTGATTGATCTGTTTCATGTTGCTGCTGATCTGTTTCATCTGTTTCATGTTGCTGCTGATCTGTTTCATGTTGCTGCTGATCTGTTTCATGTTGCTGCTGATCTGTTTCATGTTGCTGCTGATCTGTTTCATGTTGCTGCTGATCTGTTTCATGTTGCTGCTGATCTGTTTCATGTTGCTGCTGATCTGTTTCATGTTGCTGCTGATCTGTTTCATGTTGCTGCTGATCTGTTTCATGTTGCTGCTGATCTGTTTCATGTTGCTGCTGATCTGTTTCATGTTGCTGCTGATCTGTTTCATGTTGCTGCTGATCTGTTTCATGTTGCTGCTGATCTGTTTCATGTTGCTGCTGATCTGTTTCATGTTGCTGCTGATCTGTTTCATGTTGCTGCTGATCTGTTTCATGTTGCTGCTGATCTGTTTCATGTTGCTGCTGATCTGTTTCATGTTGCTGCTGATCTGTTTCATGTTGCTGCTGATCTGTTTCATGTTGCTGCTGATCTGTTTCATGTTGCTGCTGATCTGTTTCATGTTGCTGCTGATCTGTTTCATGTTGCTGCTGATCTGTTTCATGTTGCTGCTGATCTGTTTCATGTTGCTGCTGATCTGTTTCATGTTGCTGCTGATCTGTTTCATGTTGCTGCTGATCTGTTTCATGTTGCTGCTGATCTGTTTCATGTTGCTGCTGATCTGTTTCATGTTGCTGCTGATCTGTTTCATGTTGCTGCTGATCTGTTTCATGTTGCTGCTGATCTGTTTCATGTTGCTGCTGATCTGTTTCATGTTGCTGCTGATCTGTTTCATGTTGCTGCTGATCTGTTTCATGTTGCTGCTGATCTGTTTCATGTTGCTGCTGATCTGTTTCATGTTGCTGCTGATCTGTTTCATGTTGCTGCTGATCTGTTTCATGTTGCTGCTGATCTGTTTCATGTTGCTGCTGATCTGTTTCATGTTGCTGCTGATCTGTTTCATGTTGCTGCTGATCTGTTTCATGTTGCTGCTGATCTGTTTCATGTTGCTGCTGATCTGTTTCATGTTGCTGCTGATCTGTTTCATGTTGCTGCTGATCTGTTTCATGTTGCTGCTGATCTGTTTCATGTTGCTGCTGATCTGTTTCATGTTGCTGCTGATCTGTTTCATGTTGCTGCTGATCTGTTTCATGTTGCTGCTGATCTGTTTCATGTTGCTGCTGATCTGTTTCATGTTGCTGCTGATCTGTTTCATGTTGCTGCTGATCTGTTTCATGTTGCTGCTGATCTGTTTCATGTTGCTGCTGATCTGTTTCATGTTGCTGCTGATCTGTTTCATGTTGCTGCTGATCTGTTTCATGTTGCTGCTGATCTGTTTCATGTTGCTGCTGATCTGTTTCATGTTGCTGCTGATCTGTTTCATGTTGCTGCTGATCTGTTTCATGTTGCTGCTGATCTGTTTCATGTTGCTGCTGATCTGTTTCATGTTGCTGCTGATCTGTTTCATGTTGCTGCTGATCTGTTTCATGTTGCTGCTGATCTGTTTCATGTTGCTGCTGATCTGTTTCATGTTGCTGCTGATCTGTTTCATGTTGCTGCTGATCTGTTTCATGTTGCTGCTGATCTGTTTCATGTTGCTGCTGATCTGTTTCATGTTGCTGCTGATCTGTTTCATGTTGCTGCTGATCTGTTTCATGTTGCTGCTGATCTGTTTCATGTTGCTGCTGATCTGTTTCATGTTGCTGCTGATCTGTTTCATGTTGCTGCTGATCTGTTTCATGTTGCTGCTGATCTGTTTCATGTTGCTGCTGATCTGTTTCATGTTGCTGCTGATCTGTTTCATGTTGCTGCTGATCTGTTTCATGTTGCTGCTGATCTGTTTCATGTTGCTGCTGATCTGTTTCATGTTGCTGCTGATCTGTTTCATGTTGCTGCTGATCTGTTTCATGTTGCTGCTAATCTTGTTTCATGTTTCTGTGTTCATCCGTGCTCATCTGCTCACACAGACTCATGTTCGTGCTGCTGTTCAGCGTATTGTTTTTATGCTATTAGTGCTTCGCATATTTTTTAGTTTATGTTTTTCTTAGTTCACATCTTAGATGTTATTACTGTTTTTCTCTTACATTTTATTGTTGGATGTAACTGGGGCCCTGTGTACACAAATTCATTCCACCACATGTACCACATGTGATGTGTATGACAATAAAGAAACTCTGGCTCTGACTAAATTTCCAACGCTGGATCATGGAAATTCTTTGTCTCTTGTCCTTATTTGTTTGTTGAATTTTGTAAAAACAAAAATTACACCAGCATTTTACTGAATCTCTGCAACATCTGTATTAATAATTTCACCCATATTTTCTGTTTTCAAACTGCTCATACAGTCTGCAGTCTTTGAACAAGAGGTATTTTTGCAAGTCGGGAGTGCAGGACTCTATTGTGTGACAGCCGCATTAACTTCATAAGCATTTATTCTTTACAACTTTTAAAACAATAACCAGTTGTGACCACATCTTTCAGCCAAAATGACCACAGTTTGTTTTTTGCCACCTGCTGGGATATTTTAAAATCCTTTCAAGGTGGGTCAAAGTCTGAAAATCTGAAGCCTGATTTATAAAACATAACTTCTTTTGACATGTGCGTCAAAACTCTAACATTCATGGTGTGATACTTTAATGTTTTTAGTGCGTATATTGGATTATTGTTGGAAAGGTACCGTAATGAAAAATGCGTTGCTGTGACATAATTGTCTCTGTTTTCTTTCTTTCTTTGTTTGTTTGTTTTTTTTATCTGTTGTTCTGATGTGTGATGATGATGTAAAATATTTGTGGCATTTATCTTTTTGTTACAATTTTTCTTTGAGCTTGCGGCACTGCCCAGACGTCAGTCTGATGTCAGCATCGAGCCATGGTCTCACCCAACATCTTCTGGATCTTCTTCTTCCTCTAGTGCTCTTCGTTGCTCTACTGTGGCTCATTTCATTTGGACAATTTTGTTCACCTCGTCTTCAAGTAAAGTCCAAACCAAATCAGCAACGACCTGCACATCAGTATCTCTGTGTCGTTTCTCCATGTTTCTCCATGTTTGTGAATTGAATGTCGGGCAAAACTTCTTGGTCTTTTAATGGTACACATAACATGACTGAAGACTGTATGAAACTACTACTGGTAAAACATGGTGTAAACACTGTTGATAGTCTTGGGAGCATCACATATACTCAACACCGCAACATGTTCACGAAACAACGTTGCATTTCACAGTCCATATGTCAAAAACATAAAGGAATACACATTAATATAAAGCTTTAACAAGTTGGATGAAAACGACAAACAGTGGTGTTGTCTATTAAAAGTGCTACAAGTATGCCACAACATTGTTGTAGTCAAGGGAACATTTTCAGTCACTGCTACTTTTAGTGTTGAGGAATATACCGGTATGTGGGGTGTGAAAAAGTTGCTACATTCATGCTACAGATATTTGATCATGACCAACAAATCTGTGGCAACCCAGCATCTTGCTACATCTAGTATAAGATAAAAAATACAATATTGTGAAGTTATTTTCCAACAGCCACATGTCTCAATAAAACAAAAATGCATGTAAAATATGCAAGCATGAGAAATAATTACGTCTGTTCACACAAAATACTAATTGTGGAAAAGTTCAAATCTAATGAAGATTCAAGTTTTTATGATCTGTAGAATGAAAATGAGCTAAGAATTAATAATGAGAAGTTTCAACTACCTGATAATTAACAAACCAATTTAGAATAAAAAAATATACTACGTCTTTTAAAGGGTTTTGATACATTTGTACTCACCTATGGGGGTCTTTGGAACTCACTATGATATGAACACATTCTCTCTTGCTGAATGCTCTTTCTATCCATGATTTCTGTGCCTGCAAAAGGGGAGACAGAAACATTCAGTCCGTTTAAAACGCTGCAAGATGAGCAAGAAGAAATGACGGGTGAACTGGTTCTGGACTGGCTATGGTTCTTCAAATTTGAGCCTTTAAATTATACACTCATGAATTGACATGGAAAGTAGTTCAAGTTCAAAAATCAAGCCCAAAAACTACAATTTCATGTTCAAACTTGGTTAAAGATCAGAAAATATTTCAAATGCTGAGGACAGAATTTCATTTTTTCTTTTATTACTCAGCTCAAATCAGACGAGATGAAGGTCTGAGAAAAGAGAAAATGGATGTTTGGTGCATTGAGGCAGTAAATTGTGTGCGCGCTTGCTTCCTTAAATACTTGCATGCGCAGCCAGTTGAATCTACAGAATGTGTGCACATTTATACACCAAACAGTGGGTATTTGTGGGGTAATGCCGTCAGTGAAAGTGAATATGTTCAATTGTGCCACGTGGCAGTAGCATCTGCTGCAAGTATGAATGACAGGACGACCGAGTGGAGCCGATTATCCTGCTTCCAACATGACCAGAATGACTTTAAGGAACCACAGAGAGGTGCATATGCCACAGAAAACAGGGACGAATACAAACATGTGGTAACTTTAGAGAAAATAAATGCACAAGTCTTTTATTTTGGTTTATAGAAACAAAAATCTATTGAGGGTAGCTAAAGTGTTGTATGGTGCAAACCCCCATTAAGCTCATCAATACAGACACCTCATCAAAGGAGTTGTACTATTTACTTCTTCTGTGACTGTATGCACTGAACAGTCCGGAGAAGTGATTTTTATCTTGTGCATTTTTGCAACAGTAAAGTAGCCAGCAAATACAAATGCATGTCGCCTAATGGACTAAACTAAACCTCAGACGTTTGCTTTGTAAATCCCAACACAACACAGTGAGAAAACAAGATTGCTTTAGTTAAATCTGACTGCATAGATGTTTGATTTCTCTTGCCGGTCACTCTAATGCAGGGGTCTGCAACCTGCGGCGCTGGAGCCACATGCGGCTCTTTGGTACGTCCGGAGCGGCTCTTTCAAGCTTGGAGTTCTGAATTTTATAGGATGTTATAACCACAACAAAAAATGACTAGCTTTACCAGTTTTGCTGTCATTTCCTTTGCAAATATTTGGCTAATAGTACTAATACACAGAATAAATTATACTCCCTTTAACTTTACGCTTTATTTCTTCAAAGTACTCAATTTCTCCAGAATAAAAAAAAACACACACACACACATAAGCCTGCACAGTTCATCTAGTTTTCTGTGACAGATTTGTGACCGGGATCTGGGCACCACTGATCTCCTGCAACCCTAAAAGGAAGAAGCGAGTAAATGAAATTGGTGGATAAATGAACGGATGGGTGGGATCTAGTCTTTTGTTGGTCTCAAAATGTAAAAATATCAATGTATTTTAACAAACATTGGATGTTGTTATTATTTATAATTTTATGTCTACTGGCCAGAAAAGCCCCATCTGACAAACTTAAAGTGGCCCATGGGCCACCAGTTGAAAATGACAGTTGTAGCAGGTTTTGCGGCTCTGGACACATTTAATTGAGTGAACGAAGGGTCAGAAATGGCTCCTTTGATTGTAACGGTTGCAGACCCTGGTCACTCTAATGTTTGTGTGCTTTTCTCTTTTCTTCTTTATGGTTGTCGTTTGTTGTAGAATCCAAATGCTCTTCACTCAAAGACGCATGAGCTGCACGCTGCTTGATGTTAGTATGTTTCTGAGATCTTGAAGGATATTTACTCTCTGTTAACATGCTCCTCTTTCACCCCAGCACATTGTGGGTTAATGGTAGCACTTCCCTTCTGACAATACTATTCTCAGAAGTGTCTGTGTGAGGATCTGTGGCAACATCAGCAGCCGAGAGAAGGACCGACTCTCACAAATGACTTTGGTCCAGGATGGCAGACATCTGAGCTCACAGCAGAGGAAACACAACCCCAGCACAAACAAAAAAGACAAATCTTTTGTTGTTTTGTCTCTTTGCTCTGGCAGAGCGGCCACATCTCCTCTCCCAGTCAACAAAGCTGCATGAGAGCTGCTTTCACAGGGCTTCCCCTCACTGTCGCAGCTACAACAACATCGGCCCCATCCGCCTGACTGGCCCCGTCACACCGAGGCACGCCAAAACCCACCACAACCATCCACAACCAGGCCAGGCCTGCACTTACCCTGACACCAGACGACCTACGATAGACCATCACTCTGCGGGGCTGGCGGGGCTGCTTTTAACAAATCCCCCTCACTATGATGACTCAGCAGACCACAACTACAACAGCCCCATACCGAATTCTTTCTCTGTCATGCCATTAATGCGTATTCATCCGCCAGCTTCTCCTGGCGTGAAATAGGTCCACTCGTCAGATGAAGAACGTACGTTTTATACTCGGTCAGCAACAAAAAGGCTCAAACAAGGCTAATTTCTGAAGGAAAACCTCTGAAATGGTGACTGTAGTTAAAAAGTACCAATTCAACCATTGCATTACCTCTTGTGCTCCTCTCTGATGCTTGTTCTCACAGTATTCAGAGCTGTTCATGGGGTTGGACATGGTAAGAGGGGGTGGCACATGGCCCGCTGTCTGTTGTGTAATTAATATTTATTACCAAGAGTGCACACACACGCAAACACACACCAGCTGCTGAGAAAAACATTGGATTGACTCTTGTAACCGTGAGCAGGGCTTCTGTCCGCGAGGCATGACTGTGCAGCAAATAACCAGCATCTGACAGCCTGTTAGGGGTCTTGACTCCATTACAGTTGAAATCTGCCCCCCCCCCCCACCCCTCCACCATCTAATATTGTAGCTCCTCTTTTCCATTGTCCCTGGCAGAGAGCTGAATTGTAAATCAAATCCAATCAACATCCACATATCTCCACACTCGCCCCTTTTCTCCCTCTCTATGTAATCTACACTGAATGACTTGTTTTGTCTATGTGACAACATAAATGAAGACATGGGGCAGAAAATTAACACAACGCATGTTGTTTTATTTGTTTTTCATGCCACCTTAAAGTCATGCCTCGTTCTCATGGTAAAATAGGTAAATCACACATTTTGTGATTTATACTTTCCCCTTCATTCATTTGCTATACTTTGCTTCTATATCAGTAATAAATATTAAAAGAGGCATTGCCGCTTCTTCTCTGAGCTGCATCTTGATTTCTGCGTTTAGTTGACTTTAATTTTACAAGTATCAGTCAGGTCTGTTAAACTCAAGCTGTTCACTTATTTTTCTGAAAATAACAATTCTCTGCAGACAGGTTGAAAACCAGAGAAAACAAATTGCTATTATTGTAAAAATAAAATAAAAAAAAGCTGAAATGATTTCCCTTCTTTGCAACAAAAAAAATTGCAATGTGGGGAAAAATGTAACATTTTTACTCAGCAAATAATTTAAACACGATAAAAGTTCAAATGGAAAGAACTTGAGCAGGAAACTCACCTTTCTGATTGGATGAGCTGCACTGCAGTAAACTTTCCATCATAGTCATGGTTGGTCAAAGAACAGAATTAAAGATAGCATCAACAAACTAAACGGCACTAAATCAACCCGATCAGAGTAAACTGGATCACACCTCTGTCCACGGGCATCTGATCTTCTGGGACTATTATCTCTGCTGCTACGTGAGAGTGTGGGTGTGTTGTGTGTATGTGTGATGGTGAAGTTGTGCGTTTAGTGCTCAACTAGTCTCCTCCTCACTCTTAACCCCACACAGACTCTAGCTGAGCATCAGCAAGTCCAACGACAGGAATTAACACGAGATCGTCCCACAATAAACTCAGCTAGTTAACTATTTATACTTTGTGCCACATCTGTGTGTGACCTTCCTAAATATTCTAAGGCGTGCACCAGTTTCCAAAAACAGCATGCTTAGGGAATTTATTCACTGTTTTTAGCTCCTCACTGGTTTTAGCTTCAAATTAAAACTGGAGGGAGACAGAGAGTGTGTTTGTGTCATGTCTGTCAGCTGTATTTCTGTCAGAGATCACAACCAGAGTAGAGTCTGAATGGCAAGAAAGCTTATTAAGGGGAGCAGGATGACATTTGTCTAGCCTGCTCACCATTCTTATTTCGTCCTAAATAACGTTGTCGCTCTTTCTCGCTGTCTCTCATAAGATTTTCCCGTTGCGCGAGCCGTTTTACTGCTGTGTAAGGGGGATTTTGAAGCCGATTAACTTGCCCCCTAAATTATACAAACCTAGAAGCAGCAGGAGACTTTACTCTGAACTGAACTATGTCCAACGAAACGCAATGAACAAATACACAGAAAGGAAAGAAAATGAACGTCCCCCCCACCCCCGCCCCCCAAAAAACCAAACATTTTACCCAGTTAATGTAAAACCACAACAAATAAATTCTATAACAGCTACAACACACTCCAAGCGTAAGCACACAGTGCATGCTGACCCTGCAGTGCACCAGAGCTACAGCATTTTAAAACTTTTAAGGTGTTCTCCTTTAAAGCTTTTCTCCTTTGGTACTTTATTCCATTATTGAACAATTTATTTTTGTTTGGATTGCCAAGAAGTTTTGTTTCCTAATAAGCAACAAGACAAAACTGACAGACAGCTTATAGACTTTCCAGAACAAAAATGAGTGAAAAACTAATTAAAGACACTTCCTCTAATGCAGCCTCTCTCTCTCTCTTACTGTTGATTCATTGAAATAACTGAATTATCTCTTCCTGACAGACTTCTGCACCTCTTGTGAAGGAGTGGTTCAAATGTTGAGCTTCGCTGTGCTAATGTGAAAATATTACAGGCAGTAAGTATGTTACTTGTTGTGGATAACTCTTGGAGGCTTAAGGCCCCCTCAGAGCTCTGCGTTCGGCCGTACGCAAAGGTGGTCGCCAGACCGCCAGGGAGCGCTAAAGCGCTAATCCTCTTATAGCGGACCTAAACAATTTGTTAGCTTTACAGCGGATTGACTAACTTTTATAATTCATAAGCGGATTTGCGATATTTTTATTTAAAATGCAGTACCGCTAATAACTAATTATCTATCAGAAAAAACGTATTTACGGGCTCTTAAATCAACCGGACGACTGCTCACAGACCATATCCTGTCAGCGCCGGATGTGGTCCGTGACAAAAAAGCGTCCCCCTCAGTCTCTTGGCCAGAGAGAGCACTCTCTCTATAGAGTTAGCAGCCAGTGTGTTACTCTGCAGCCTTATTGCTTGTTTTTGAAGAGTCAGACGAAGAGTTTTTAACATGGAGGGTGAACTTATGGATGTTTCTCAGCGGCCTACGCGATGCGTCTGGATTTAAAAAGTAGTTCGCCATTTGCCCTCTTCAAAATGGCACCCGGCCACAGAAGCTAAGGACTTTCCAAGAAAACACGGTAAAAACAATTATTTCTTTGCTGAGAAAAAATATATTTCTTAGCTGACTTTATAGCACAAGGTTTTTCTGAGCACAAAATGGTCAAATCTGCTGGATTTAAAAAAGTAGTTTGCCATTTGCCCTGTTCAAAATGGCGGTTAGCGTGTTAGCATTAGCATCCGCTAGCATTGCTAATACATAAGCGCTTTTAAAATTGTGGACCTAAATATATTAATAAGTGCTTTAGAAATAGCGGAACAAATTTTTGGATTAGCGCTGCCCAGCACTGGCCGTACGTATGCCGTATGTACGCAGAGGCACAAGCGTACCATGTACGCGCCAAGCTCAAATTTTACGGCCCTGTACGCGAGGCGCGTTGTCTCACAATAAACTGCCCGGCGCCAGACTGTTTTGTATGAGACACAAATGTGTTAAATTCCCCTTCTTCATCTCTGATCTGGACTTTTCTTTTGTTTTTTGCCAAAAGTTAAGTGATCGCTTCCTCCTCCGCTGATGAGGAAATTAATGAATTTGTCGCAAGTGAATTAAACTTGTGTCCTACGTGGCTGCGCGAGGTTCTGCAAATTTCCTGGTGGGCTGTGGGCTGCAGGACCAGCTCTCCCTGTTTTTTAAATTTTTTAGAACTTTTTAATAAGATGGAACACCGCTGCGCAGCCTGTGCTGAAGCTGTGTGAAGTGCCGGCTCGCCTTTTTTTCTTTCTCCCCCCGACCTGTCAATCAATTCAGTAGGCGTGTCAGCAAATGACCAATCAGCGAATGCTCTGCGCTGTGAATTTGGAGCGAAAACGCGAGAACGAACGCAGAGCTGTGCGGGCGAACGCGCACGCACAGAACGCGCGCGTAGTACGGCATACAGGCCGTACGCAGAGCTCTGGGGGGGGCTTTAGAGCAGCTTCAGAATAATTCTGATTGGATTGATGAGTTAAAAGCTAGTCAGAAAAGAATCAAGACCATAGTTGCTTATTGCCATCCTAAGACTTCAATCTCCTAAGTTGCTTAGTTGTTGATGCATTCAGAGGTTAAAGGGAATTTTATATTTTATTTTTTTATGATTGTTCATTATTAGTTACAGACTGCAGAAGGGCGAGATACACTCGAGCGTCCTCACGATACGCCAATACGCAGCGTACGTACGCTGTGGCAAAAGCGTAGCCCCTCAGGGCAAGTACGCGCAAAAGTATTTTTTTACTACGCATACGCGATTCGCATACGCGATGCGCGGTGTCTGACCTAAACTTCCCCGGCGCCGGACTGTTTTGTATGTTACACAAATGAAATAAATTCCTCTTTTTTATCGCTGATCGGGCCTTTTCTTTTGTTTTTTTGCCTAAAGTCAAGTAACCGCTTCTTCCTCCGTTCACTCGATGAATGAAATGAATGAATTCAGGTCCTACCTGGGTGCGCGATGTTTTATATATTCCCTGGTGGGCTGTGGGCTGCAGGAAAAGCACTCCCTGTTATTATTTTTATTTCTGAGAGAACTTTTTATAACATATATAGTAGAAAGACCGTATCAGAACACCGCAGAAGTCTGAGCGAGCTGCTCACGATAGGTTTCACTTTGAGCTGACTGAAATCTGTCAATCATTTCAGTAGGCGTGTCAAAGTGACCAATCAGCGAGCTCAGTTGAGTCCTCTCCGTGCTCAGCTGCTCATGTTACAACAAGGAGAACGCGAGCGTTTGAAAGCTGATAGTTTCTGAAAGTATAGAAGCGAAAACATACGCACAAAATATGCGCGCATACGCGCGTATACGGAGTCTGCTTCAGTGTATCTCGGCCTTAATGCATTCATTAGGCTTAAAAAAACATATGCAAAAGACCCTTAATGTAAAAGTTTATGAAACCATTGAGAATTGAGTTGTTTTATGCAGTCCACTTTGACCCCGGTTCATTCAACCTTTATTTAGACAGATAAGTCACATTGAGCCTCGAAGACTCATTTACAAGTGAGATCTGCTTAGGCAGACAAAAAGTAATGAAATTAGACACATTAGGAAATGGAGGCGAAAAATTTCCTATTAAAATCTTTCTTCATGCCTGAGAAAAAATAATAATATTAAAAAACACCTCGCACAGATGAGCACATAATGACGTAGACATTCTGCAGAGCGGGGAGACACCGAGAACAATAAGAAATATTCATAGATACTCTCGAGGTCACCGTAAGAGTTCTGATAAGGATGGAATAATCAACAGCTCCTCTGATGAGATCCGTAAACATTCTCAAGGGTGTCGGGGAATGGCCAAGGTCAACACTAATGAGGATCCAAGAGTCCTGAAATGATGACAGAATGTTTATTCAGCTGGTTCACTCTGGTTGACGGTGGAGTTCCCCAATGGGTGGGGGTGGGGGTGGGTATGCGTGGTTGAACTAGCTATTACCTTGTGCTCCGGTCTGAACTGATCAGAAGTGATGTACAGCAGGTAACATATTAACTGTTCACAACCTTTGCACAGAACCCCATTTCAAAAGGCGTGAACTATCCCTTTAATGACGCTTAAACTAAATTAAACCTTGTTTCTTTACCAGAAGTTAATCAGAGACTGAGCATCCATTTGATCAATATCACAGTTTCCACTTCCATCAAATGATTTGTACCGAAACACACAAATATATTTACACACTACTACTTTACACACAACTCTGCTTAGAAAAAAGTAACTGTGCATAAATAAATAAATAAATAAATAAATAAATAAATAAATAAATAAATTACAATTTGCAAATCCATTCAGAAAATTTATCATTTTTACCCAGACAAACAACACATGGATGTCTGTAAACATTAACAAAAATCTTAAGAACGTGATCTACAGGATGTCACTGCTGAGGATTAAAAGCACAGCAAGAATAAATAATGTTTTTTTTTTTGTTTGTTTTTTTGAGGAAAATAACTAAATAAGTAGGATCAAATGTCAGTATGAATAATAGCAACAAAGCGCAAAACAAAAAACAGCACAGAGAGGGACACATGACCTGTTCGTGCTCATGCAAATAGGTAGTCATTGTGCAATAATACACCAACTGCTCATATTAGTATACATGTATACTGTTCAATGTACCGGTAGTTTATTTTATTATTTCCCAGTTAGGAAGAATTTTGAACAAGGACTTCCTCCATGTTTTGTTGCATGATAGAATCTGTGAAGAAATAAACATTGTCCATGACTGAAAAATGTTGATTAAGAATGTTTGAAAAAAGAAAACAATTTATAAAAAACTAAATAAATGAACATGTTTTTTTCTAAATTAAGTAAAAGACACCAACTCAGTTCCTATCATTTGTAAAATCAGTATGAACTGAGGAAAAAACAACATTGAAAACAAATCAAAAAACGTTCAATACAGAAACAACTGGACTTTATTTGTAACAGAAGACGTTTCGCTTCTCATCCGAGGAGCTTTCTCAATTCCTGTTACAAATAAGTTCAGTTGTTTCTGTATTGAATGCCTTTTTTTTTTTTTTTAATCAGGTCCTGGATGACTGAAAATCTTCACCAGAACATTGAAAACAGTTTTCAATGTTACAAAATATGAGAAAAGATGCAATGGAAGCTCATCAGATATGTCTTTGATCTGTTTCAGCATTTAATTATCTTTGAAAAATAATTTCAGTAATTTAGATAATGAATTCAAATGGTAAATGGTAAATGGAGCTTACTTATATAGCACTTTCCAGCCCCCCTATGAGGGGCCCCAAAGCGCTTCACAGTACCAACCATCCACCCATTCATACACCGGTAGCGGTAGACTGCCATGCAAGGCGCTGCCTGTCCTACCGGGAGCAACTCGGGGTTAAGTGTCTTGCCCAGGGACACAACGAGGTATGCCGTGACCGGAGATCGAACCCGAGACCTTCTGGTCCTGAGCCGGCTGCCCTGCCTAGTCTACACCATCTCGGTCCCTATTTCACAATTACAGTGAATCACTAATTCACATCCTCTACAACAAACGTAGGTTTAGGCTCAAGACAGAGAGAAGTTAAAATAAAGTAATTGATCATCCACACAGGATTAGGAATGGTAAATGTTTTGTTTTAAATTCAATTTTATCATTCTGTTTTTTCCGCTTATCCAAAATTGATTCATTCGTTCATTAATGTTTTTTAAATATATATAATTCAATAAGAAGACATTTTATGTTTTTCTCTAAAGCTGATGCTAGCTTTTGTGGTGTTCATGAAACGTCTTGACACGATTTGTTCAAAACACCACCATGTTACAGAGCATCAACCTACAGTCTCAGTGTTGGTCTATTTTCCTGTGACTGATTCTAGTTGGCAGTGAGAAACACTCAACCTCATTCCTCTCCTTTGTCACTGGGACCTTGCACCTTCTGAGATGCTTTTATACTAGTTACTCAAATGAGTTTAGACAACCAAATACAAAATGTATATGTTTTAAATAAATTATTATAAATGGTATAAAGCACAGGAAATGTCACTATCTTCATTGTGTACCCTTTAAATATAGGGTACTTAAAAGGATCAATTAACTTTATTTTATTTTTTATTATTTATTTATGCCCCACATTTAAAACATTACCTGTGTAATATCTCTAAAATTAGAAATATCTTGTCTAAAAGAGATGCAAAAAAAACGGTTCATGCATTTGTCACATCTCAACTGGACTATTGCAATGGTTTATCTGAGTGTCCAGAAACGTATTTAAAAAGTATTTAGTTGATCCATAATGCTGCTGCCAGAGTCTTAACTGGAGTTAGTGCAGATCATATCTCTCCAGTTTTAGCTTCTCTTCATGAAGAGAAACTAAAACTGGAGAGATATGATCTAATCTGTCAAGTCCAGAATTGAATTCAAAATCTTACTTCTAACCTACAAAGCTCTCAACAACCTAGCTCCATCTTATTTTAGAGATCTTATTGTTCCTAACAGAGCTCTTCACTCTCAGACTGCTGGCTTACTCATGGTTCCTAGAGTTTCCAGAAGCAGAATGTGAGAAGATCTTTCAGTTATCAGGCTCCTCTCTTGTGGAACCAACTTCCAGTTTCTGTCCATGAGGCTGACACATTGTCCAGTTTTAAGTTTTTTTTAAATAAATCATAGGGTTGGCTTGTTATGCTGCTATAGACTACTGGAAGACTACTATAGTGAAAGCAGATGACCGTTTCTCCTGAGCCTGGTTCTGCTAAAGATTTCTTCCTCATAAGGGAGTTTTTCCTTTCCACTGTCACCTTCATGCTTGCTCACGATGAGAGTTCTGTGATGGAGTTAAATTCAAAGCAGTCTGCTCCTCAGACAAATAATGTTAACTTATTTATATGTGTATAAATGTTTCTGTTCAGTGCCCTGAGATGACTTCTGTTGAGACTTGGCGCTATCTAAATAAACTGAATCGAATTGAACACATTGAAATCATATGGTTCATAAATAAATAAATAACAAATAAACACTTTGCCTACATGTTTTATACAGCCACATAAAACATCTCACCTAACAAATATTTAGTTATGATAACTCTGCATGTCAGAAAATTACATTATACACAATAAGTGATGCTTTGTAGTCATCTGGGAAAGAAAACACAAAGGTTGTTCTTATATATAAAAAAAAATCTACTATTTTTCCATTTGTTCATACTTAGCCCTGCTTCACACTGAATGACAACCCTTCTCCTCAGGACCAGTTGCCAGACTGTGGCAAATTTGGAAAACCTCAGACAGTCATGATGCTGCTATGCTGTTCCAAGACATCCTCCTGCCATCTGCCCTGGCTTTAATGGACCAGATCAGGATGAAGCTCGATCAAGCTCTCTAGAAGTTGTCATCTCAGCTGTCATGTCTGTTGTTTTCATGACTTTGTTACAGTTATATTTGTAGTCAAGGCATGAGGCCGTCATTGCTAATTTGGCTTCAAAATCTCAACAAACACGTCACGATGGTGCACATAAACCCTACTTCATAGATACTAATGGCCCATGCCAGTTAATTACAGGTGATGAGAACACAGTGTTCTTAATCAGTGTTGAAGACCTCATCAAGATCCTTCAAACAGGCGCATTCCCTCTTGACTTTTTACACCGTAGAAGAGTTGGCACTCAGTGTGACATGGGCCTGAAACATTAAACAAGAACAAAATAACAGCTTACTTTGTCTGAGTCTTAGTTTTGATTTAGATGTGCAGCAAGGCCTATTCAGGATGTTTAGGATACGAGTCAAGCAGAGGAGAAAAGGATTTTGGTGTTAAAAGTGCTGCAATAAATTGGAAGGAAACAGATATACAAGCTTGGCTGTTTCTGCTTTTCTCCTCAAACTCATGGCACCGAGGGCTCGGAGGAAACCAGGAAAACAATCTCTAATCCCACAGACAAAGCTCAACAAATTAGCCTGTCTGGGGAAAGTCAGTGCAAACAGTAATAACTCAGGGATACATCCAGCTGTGTACAGATCTAGGACAGCCACATGAACTTACAGAATGCAACACAGATTGTATCATTGCCCCAAAGTAAAAAATAAAATAAAATATGCAGAGAATAGAAATTATCTAAACAACTAGCCCACAGTAAAGTAGCTCCTATGACCTGGACATGCTCACATCCACAGGGTTTATATCTCTGGGGAGGGATCAGCATGTACCAGTGTGCAGCTCATCCACACTCTTTCTCACAAACACACACCGAGCAAGCTTTTCATCCGTTTTACCATTTTGAAGATTAGAGAATTCGTCTGGGAAAAATATGATTTTTGACTCAATTACAAGAGCAAAACAAACAGCAGAAGATGAGGCTCAGTCCACTCTAAACCAACACTTCTAGTTTGATCAGACGCTCTTCATCAGTGGGATTTACGTCTGTCCAAACCTTAATCCAAAACTGCCTCTTTCACTTCTGTTCATCTACACTATCAGCAAGGTGGTTAGCCCAGTCTGGTAGATACAGACCCATGTTCTCCACCTCTAAGCAGCTCTCACATTAAAATGTAAAAACTACAGGAACTGAATCATAATACTGTATCCTTATTACATTTTCAGAATATTGGTTGCAGAAAGAATAACTAACAAAGCCCAAGAGACCAAGGACCTATGCCTCTTGAGACAATTGCTTAAAGTTTCGTCATGTTTGTCGTGGTCCAATTATTCCCATGAAACCACCAAAATAAGAAGTAAAACTTAAAAAGAATATTAGATGTTCATAAGTGCCAAAGACAACCATTTATTTTAATCCGGCAATTTGTTAAAATCCAGCGAGATTCTTTGTTTGAATTACAAACAAAAGTACAAATGTTTATTGGGGAATGCCTAATAAGGCAGCCACATATTATTATCCACCTGACAAGGGTTTCTTAACTTTATATCTTACTCTTCTGTCAACTTTAATGTAGCCCGAACTGCAATGTGCACCCCCACAAAACTTATATTGAAACGACTGACTCGGCACCGTGATGTAAGCTGTCAATTTTATTTGCATTTTGAGTTACCATGGCAACGTAATTTGCAGACAAAGACGCCATATTTATTAGTCATTTTTCATATGTCCTCTGTACTCTGTCCTCCTGTAAATACGTCGCGGTCCAGTTACAGCTCAGCGTCACTTCAGACATCCTCGTCTGCCTTTGGAGGGCGGAGTTAATGTAAACAGATCTTTGAAGGGCGTGCCACGAGATCTCATTATCTGGAGGTGGTTAGACTGGTTGCAAATCAAATACCCAAGATGGCCACCTGAGCTAAAAGGAGAAAAATACTTTAAATCAGCCATTTTTGGAGATATTAAGCTGAAACGTGGTGCGATGGTAGCTGAGACCAACGCCCAATATGTAATGATTTAAATTAAAAAAATCGAGATGGCCACCAAAGCTCAATATAAATGGCTTTAACTCAGCTATTTTTACACATAGAGCTAAAATGTGGTGTGGCTGTAGCTGAGAACCTTCCCTATCACATACTGAATCCAAATCAAAAGTCCAAGATGGCCACCATAACTTAAAAAAATTACTAACTCATTGATATTTTGTCATTTTAAGCTAAACTTTGGTATAGTGGTCGAGCGCACACCCCAACACATACTGTACTGTCAAATCACAGATTTTAAGATGGTCGCCACGTGACAGTCCCCATCAAAGTATCTCCAAGAGACATCTAGTTTTTAAATAGTCTACTAGCTATAAAGCATCTAAGCATGCTACAATAGAAAAGATTAGCTATTTTTCACTTTCAATTAGTTACTTTTAAATTAATCTGCAGGTTTACTTTTAAACACATGTTGGACACATTTAATTAAATTAAAGAATGTAACAGTACTTTTCTCACATTCTTTACCAGGTTGTTTTCTAAGTATTTCAGTTTACCTGAAGTAACTTGATGATTCTCACAAAAATGATTTTCAGTGGAGTTTTGATGTAATGACAAAGAAAATGATAAGGAAATATTGAATTATGTAAGGGTTAGTTTGAATTTATGAATAAATGAGGTAAAGGTCCGCATGACACTTTTTAAAATTACCCTCCTATATTACTCACACCAAATGATTATTATATCACATTAAAGTTAATATATTATCTAAGTAGAGTTATTTATTCGTTTAGACAACTTTTAGCAAGTTAAAGTTACCTCTACAGAATATGTGGGCACTGCAACACAGACATTATAGAGTGCATTAAATCAGGGCACATCTTGTAATTTTACAAACCCTTGCACTTGTCTGCATTTATTGCTGTTAACTAACGTCATCTTTGGGCAACACACATTCTGTGTTCAGTTTTTTTTTAAACTTATTTGCACGTTATTTTTTTCTGGAGATGTTTGTTTTGTTTTTAAAAGTTGCCAAAAGTGTTTAATTAGGTTCATATCTAGTGATGTGTCAGAAAACAAAAATGTGCATGGTAAACTTCCTGAATGTATCCACATCTATGCCTCTTCTGATCTACTGATTGTCTATTTTTTAATTCATTTATTTGTCATCAATCTTCCACTGGCTATTGTCTTCCTACAAGGAGTCACGGTGCTGTCATGCAGCTGACGCAATTTTTCATAATTGTCCTTAAACATTTGGGCTAATCAGAAACCACAGGTGTGCTCAGTTTGGCTTCATTGATCTGAGAGTTTCTGATTAGTGTCAGATCAGATGTAGATTCGTATTGTGTTGCAACAGATTATATTTAGGGGGATTTTCTAAAGTAGTTCTAAATTTACATCCATCCATTATGTTTACTTGCTTTTTTCTATTTGGGTCACAAGGGTCACTGGTGTGCCCATATCCCGCCATCACTGTACGAGATGTGGGGGACACCCTGGACAGGTCACAAATCACACATTTTCATTTTGTAAAATCAAGAAAGAAAGAAACACAATAAACCTTTTACGTTGTCATTTATGTTAAAACTTTAATTTACTTTAAATTATTTATAAAAGAAAAAGAAGCTCATTGTATGACTCTAAATGTGTGTATTCTGTAAGTTTCTTACAACAAAAGACACAATGAAAGCGAGTCATTCTGACAGCATTTCATCTTAATACAAATCAAAGATGCAACGTGTTAAAAACATATTAATCATTTTTCTTAAACAATGAATGCATGCACACATCCGTCTCCATCCTTGGACTGCTGGGTGCTTGTGTCTCTGTGCACTTGTGTGTGATGACTGTCTGCGTGTAATGGGAGAACGTGTGCTTGTTTTAGTCCCCGTCATTTTTAATCCATCTCCTGAGGCCAGAATAAGCAGCTCCCTTTCCCACAGGCCTCAGCTAAGCCTAGCTGAGCATCTGGTCATGCGGGTTCTAATCAACACTGGCACGGCCATTCTGTTTGTGACAGAGGGGGACAGGCCTACGGTTTGGGAAAGCCAGGGGAGAGGACATATATGAAAGGAGCTGAGGAGGAGGGAAAGGGGTTAGGAAGAGAGGGAGGAAGATGGAGACAGAGGTAGGTGGAAGAATAGTAAGATGTGAGGGACAATTGAGTTGCGTGACATTGTGGCGAGAGGAAAAACTGAGAGAGTATGAAGAAAAGTGTTAAAAAAAGAAAGATGTGATATGAACTGCAATGTAGCTGCTAGACGGTGTGAGAGCTGAAAGGATAAAATGTCAAGCTGAGACGACAAAGTGTAGATCTGAACAAAGACAAGACGGCAAGAGACGAGAAAAACGTTCAGATTCAGATGACGTGGACATGACTTTAAAAAATAGAATGTGGAGACGTAAACCACCAAGGACTTACAAAAAAGAGAAGAAAAGAAGAATCAGATCATCATTAGGGAGGCATGACTTTATCCATTTAGTCTTTGTCACGAGCAGCACAAGTAAGTGAGACAAAGGGAGAAAATGAGGAACCAGCAGAGAAGGAAAGCCATGAAGACAGCGTGAGAGACAACCACCCACAGAGTGTGACAAGCACTGCATCCAGCAGTCACCAGCAGTCAGCACGATGATCTGATGTCAATCTGTTTAAGTGCACTTTGATTCATGGGAAAAATTAAAGTTTGGGTTTAGCTCCTCACTGTAGATGTTAGTTGTTTCTTGGCCTGAAGAGCAGTTTTGCAGGAAAGACTTTTGTACTGTCGTGTGTTCGGTGCTGTGTCACGTTCATTTCTGGTGTTTGGTCATATTCCTATCCTGAGCCATGGATGTTGAGCTGTTGTTCATCCTGCAGCTTTGCCTCCATTCTGCAGAAGCTGAATGCCTATTCACATTTGACTTTGTTGAAATGGAGTTCTGGGAGGTCATACGTTGTCAGTATCTTACCTGCAGTAAACAACAGCTTGAATGATCTCAGTTTAGAGCAGTGGATCCCAACCCTGGTCCTCGAGGAACACTACCCTGCATGTTTTAGTTGTCTACCTGCTCCACCACACCTGATTCAGTGATTTAAAGAGTAACTTACCTTAAAATTAACTTTTTTAGCTGATAAACTCCCTAGAATGTGTGTAAAATGTTGTATAGCTCTATGTCTGTGTTAATTTTCATGTTTTTATGCGTATTTGTTTAAATCGGCAATAGTTATAGTCCAAAAACGTGTTTTCACTAATCCTATGGGTTGAACTGTTGTACTGCAGCCTAATTTTCTTATTGGTCTACGATTCTCACAGTGACGTGTTTTCTCACTCTGTCGTCACAGCCTCTGCTGGGTTAGTATAAAAGGTTCAAGCAGAGCCACGCCCCTGCAGAGATCGTTCTCTGCACTTTTCCTTTCTGTCCGCGCGCACCCTCACACACACTCTCTCGCTGTGCGACAGTCTGTACCAGAGCCATATAGATCTATGGCTCTGGTCTGTACCATACAAGCACCACTGATCAATATCATTTTCAGATTACCAACATATTTATTTTAAGAACACTTTTCAATTCATCAAAATCTATTAATTGAACTCCAACTTTCCAAAAGTATTTGGTTGTATTTGTTTTCTTATTCTGCGATGGACTAGTGTTGCATGAATGCCAAGTTGGGGCAGAGGCAGGGAGCCAGTTTGGAACCCAAAAGACCCGGGTTTGATCCCTGGTCACGGCATATCTTGCTGTATTCTTTTCATTTTTTTAAGCTTTTTGTTTCGGATAGATCGGGTGAGAATAGATAAATACATCTGCATAATAATTCTTTGTTGTTGCTTGTTTTAAGTTGTTTATTACTAACGTAATTTTAACATTCAAAAGGAGCCAAGATGGTGTAGTGGCAGAGCTTTTGACTTGGGACCCGAAGGACGCGGGTTCGCGCCCCGGCCACTACCCCCCTTGGGGTGTCTATGAGTGCACACCTAATTCTCCAGCTCCCCGGGCGCTTTCTGGCTGCTCACTGCACCACCTGGTGGTGGTTGGGTTAAATGCAGAGTCGAATTTCGTCTGTGTATGGGAAACATACACAGATGACAGACAAAGACATTATTATTATTATTATTAATAACGGTCTCTCGTCCTGGCCACACCTCCTCGCCCCCCCCCGTGTCTGTTGACACTCCCACTTTGTTGCATTTTTCAAATCTTGTCTTGGGGCGGAGCTACCGTAGAACAGTGAGATAAGTTACTCTTTAATTACTTACTCAAGCTCTGCAGAAGCCTTTTAATCATCTAGTCACCCAAATGTGTTGGAGCAGGGAAACACCTAAAACATGCAGGGTAGTGTTCCTCGAGGACCAGGGCTGGGAACCACTGGGAAGTTCACAGAACTGAGTGAAGTGCACACTGGGTCGGAGCAGGACCAGCTCCAGAGTGGGTTTGGGCTGTGTTAGAACTGGTAGCGAGAGGCTGAGATGTTTTCTAATGGGTGCTTTTCCATGTAGGGTGTTTTATTCACACACCACCTACTGCTCAAGTTCCCTTATTTTATCCATCCAGAACAAAGAAAAGAACACACAAAAACTGGAAGAATCTCCATATTTGTTTTCTGCCATCATTCATTTGAAAGGAAAGTGGAAACTACAGTGACGGGTGAGCTCAGTTATACTGGCAAAATACACACATCCCTCTCCTTGTTGATTCATTCAGCTGTTGGACGTGAAGGAGGTGAAAGATCCCTTTGCTAGCAGGGTTAGCAGCCTCATACTCTGTGGAGCCTGTGAACTGTAATTCATTGCAAGGGCCTATATGCCACGGGGGGGGCGTGACGTACTTCCGGCAAAATGCAACACCTACCCGCCACTTCCGGTTCCCATCCACCTCCGTTGTTGCTAGCGTTAGCTCCTAGTAGCAAACCATGACAACGAGCCGAAACGGGAAGTGGCCGCGCGCTACCGGCACTACACGTGAGTACCGTTGTGTCCGCCCACCGGTGGGAACAGCTGTTCCGCGGGGGGGTTTCGGCGAACATTTATCGCGGCTATCCGTAGGGGGAACGTCGCCATAATTTTATATGGTTTTATATGTGTATAGAGTTGTTATTGGTGTGTATGCCGATGTTTTATTAATTGTATTTAGTCATTTATGTTCGTGTCTTTCCCGCTAATCGGAAGTGCGCCGTCTGTCTAATGACTGCGGAGGTGCTGGAATGGAAGCCCGTGGCATATAGGCCATTCCCAACTACGTGGGTAAAATATTAGAAGAAAAAGTTTTTAAAAAATGACCAACAAATTTGAAGAATATTCTGATTCATGATCAATAATCCAGGTAGAAACATTCAACAGAGTTAAGTCAGATACTCTGGATGGTTTATTTTTGTTGAAACATTTCATTTTTCATCCAAAAGACTTCATCAGTCTCAGGGCCAGCCCAAGCCTCCATGGGGCCCTAAGCGAAATTAGGTTTGGGGCTCTCTATTTCTCTTAATAATATGGATTACTGCAATCAACAGTCAGATGATCAGATCATTCACCCACCTAACGTAAACTCATTGCAACTCTGACAGCCCTGTTTACATTATCCTATATGTATATACTAAAAGTAACAAAAGAAAAAAAAAACACCATGCAATGTATTGTACAGCAAAAGTGTCATCTGGCTTATTATCGTTGGTTCCAAAGAACTGCAGTAGTAATGTTCAAAAATGTTTGTAGTGCAAGATGACAACAATTACTTGAAACCACATACATTAAAAAAAATACATAAAGTTGAATAATTAGTTCTTAAAACTGTGTAAATGTATGCAATAATTTGCAAAAGCTGAACTTAAGATATTAAATAGGATCATAGAATGCATTACTTTAAAAAAATCACTTCCACTTAGGGGGCCCCCTAGTGGCCCCGGGGCCCTATGCAGCCGCTTATGCCTTGGGCCGGCCCTGATCAGTCTGAGGAGCCACAACAAAAGCAGTCTTATAAATAGCGCCATCACACTGTGGGCCAACCAGTTTGATGGTGGTCAGTTGGTTTCTGGAGTCCGCCGTCTCCCCCGCCGACTCGTTTGAGGCAGTCATGCCCAAAGTGGTTCAGAATACCCTGATTCATGCTCAGTAATCCAGGTTTTAAAAAATCCAGCAAAAATCCAATTAAAATAAATAAATAAATTAAAACATCCAGAGGAGCTGACTTAACTTTGTTGAAATTTGAAGAATGTTTTTGCTTAAAATGCCTAACATTGCACTTTTGTCATTTTTACCTTAAATGATTATTTACATATTATTCTGTGCCTATTTATGCATAAAAAAATAAACTGCTATAAGGGGAGCAGTTTCTGATGTTTGCAGCCATTCTGGAAGGACAGAGTTGCCAGAACTGTCAACTGGAAAAACAAGACTTTCAAAATGGTTTAGCCTTAACACTTTACATTTTACACGAGCTTCACACAGAACACTAGGGAACTGTGCAACAAACAGTCTTCAAGATTATTCAGATTGTTGTGACTCTGTGTGCCTAGTGCAACGTCTTAGATTATCTGCACATTCTTATGTCTGTGTATAAATAATATTACACTTGTACAGTATGTAAATAACGATGTGAGGCAGAAGTGCCATTGAAAGTTTAGGGAACAGAGTTTGCCTGAACATCTATGAAACCTTTGAGAATGGACTTGTTTAAAGATGACACAAATTCTGTTTGGCACTGCTCCAGTTCAACAAGTTGTCATCATGATTCTTCAACGAGAGCTTCACTGTCATTCTCTATATTGTTCTAACTGTTGTCTGCTGCAGGTAAGATAAGACTGCTGACAACACCT
>JBBPBX010000002.1:13023-78534 GCA_038048925.1 Garcialebias charrua | reverse complement strand
ATATGTACTGTATATATGTACTGTATATATAACAGACATTTTTAGAAGTTGAAATTAAAAATTGTGTTAATTAAGTGTGTCTTAAATGAAAAATACCCCAGGTTTAAAAGTATTAAAAAATTGCATTAGCACTATTAAAAAACAAACAGGTATTAAGTATTTATGTTACACAAATATTTTTAGAGACAAATTGAAGACAATTATTTAATAAATATGAGGGTTATGAGGGAGTCCCTGAACCCAAAAAGTTTGAGCATGTCTCGACTAAAGCATCCATCCATCCATCCATCCATTATCTTTACCTGCTTCTTCCTTTTTGGGTCACGGGGGTCATGGTGTGCTTACTTATTTGAAGGAGCAACAACCAGTGAATAGACAAAACACAAATTCTAAGTCAGGAAACAATGTGGGTCACAGCAATCTGTTTCCATTTACAGGTAGTTCTGCTCCTTCTCTGCAGGCTTCAGCTTCCAGCTGTGTTTCTGTACATCCACTGATGTTGTGCAACTCACCCCAGTGTTGCTTTGGCTGATACACAAAGTGTCTTCCTCTCACCGCTGGTAGGGCTTGGCCACTCTGCATGTCCATAATGAAGTTCCACATTCAAGGCTCAACACGAGCCTCTGCACTTCTCTGTGCTGCACGTGTCTGTGTGTGCACAGCAAGCTATAGAACTGGAGAACACTGATGAAGTTTCAGGTCCAGAGGTGGTTCAGACCAACAGCTGTGAAATTGCCTCTTAGTGACCACTATATTCTAGCATGCGTTGAGTTGAAGGTGTGTGTGTGTGTGGGAGGCGAAGTGGGGGAGACAAAGAGAGAGGAAGGAAAGGGACGCACTGCAGAATCTGAAAAAGCTGTTATGATATAATCTGTGCTATAAAGGCTTGTAGATTGATTCTGACCCCTGTCTGTTCTCCTCCACCCTATCTGACTTCATGCCTCCAAGTTCTCACCCTTTATCTTCTCCATCAGAATAAGATGGATGTATTCTCCCAATCGTATGTACAGGACTAACGAATCATTTGAACCCAAATCAGTGATGCAATGATTTAATGAGGCTCAGTTCATGAGACTGTTGAGTAAAGAGACAGGTTCTTCAGGAACCTGTCAGAGAATTGTTAAATACAGTATAGAGCATTGCCAGCTACATTTTAATAGCGATTTAATATGTAATAATACTGTCCTGTGATTAATAGCCTTGAAGAATGTATCTGAAACACAGGAAATACTTTGTAAATATATTATTTTAATTGTGTCTAAAGCTTCACTTCATCATCTTATTGCTCATTATTGTCAAGTGTAATGATGTAATGTCACTAATTCAGCATAATAGAGTTGCTGGTTCACGGTTACTGTGCTGCGGCAAAAATAAAAGCTATATTAATTGTTTTTTTTTTACGATCACAAACATGCTGCGTTCACATCAATTTTCTGTGCAACACTCTCAAATGCGCGTGTCTGTTTCCTCTCTGTGTCTGTTTCCCTGTTGTTCTCAGCACAGCGGGAACAGCTGATGAGTTCTCTCTTCTGGCACGCCATCAGAGGTATTTCATAACATATACATTTACAAATTAAAAAGTACAAATGAAAAAACAATGAAAATGCAACTAAAGATTGATATTACACAAACACGAATTTGTCAGGAAAGCAGGTAAGAGGATGTTTCAACTTTACCCTTCCTGCCAAAATAACAACTGACACATGGCTGAAGCTGGAAGCTTTTTTAGTATTTGGAAGGGTTTAAGTTGAGGGAGGGGGTATTATTATGTAATGAATTATAGCAGGTAATACTCAAGTCTCTGAACTCCATACACTTCAGTTTCCCTCACTGAAGGTACTCCTGCCACAGCTACTGCATATCCAGTTTCTTAGTCCATTTGTCCACTGACCCCATGAGCTCCATGTTCTACAACACGCAACATTACTTTTATAAACAAAGAATGCAAAAGCTGGAGAGATTGGTGGCTTCAGTCAAGCAACAGATAAAAACAAATTCTAAATGATAAGTAATAATAATAATAATAATATTAATAATAATAATAAAGTGCTGCTGCTTCTCAATTAGAAGGTCACTGGTTCAAAATCCCGATCTGGGGTCTTTCTGGGTGGAGTTTGCATGTTCTCTCTGTGCATGCGTGGGTTTTCTCCAGGTAATCTGGTTTCCTCTCACAGACCAAAAACATGCATGTTAGGCTGATTGGTAACTCTAAATTGTCCCTAGGTGTGAGTGAGAGAGTGAACGGTACCCCGCTCCTTGTACAGTGATAGCTGAACATGGGTACCAGTGACCCCCGTGACCCAAAAGATAAAAAGCAATGGATGCATGTTATGTATAGTATATTGAACAGTAGCATTGTTATTTTTGACTGCATTATAATATCAAAACTCTTCTGTTGCGACTGATGATGAAGACTCTCAGTCTTCCAGGACAAGGTATAAAGAAAGGTTGAATGAAAAAGGTAAAGCCAAAAAAAAGGTTAAAAAACAACAACAACAACAACAACAACAACAACTGGACTCCTGTTCTGTAGCTGTAGACATTTCTCTTCCAAACAAAGAGGATTTAAATACTTGAAAACAAAATGTCTTCAGCAACAGAATATAAGTCCAGTTGTTTTAACATTTAACAACACATTTAGACCTACGAAACACCAACTCCCTTTCTCTATTCAAGACTGCTCTGAAAACACATATCTTTAGACTCACTTATCCTTAACTTTACTAAATGTATTTTAAATTATTTTGTATTTTATATTCTTGATGTATTTTATATTTCAATGTACATGTATTCTGTTGATGTTTGCACTGTGCTTGTTGTTTGTTTTTACACAATCTCTGTGATATGTTTCTTGCTGTGAAGTGTCCTTGGGTGTCTTGAAAGGCGCTTTTAAATAAAAAAATTTATTATTATTATTATTATTATTATTATTATTATTATTATTATTATTATTATTATTATTATTATTTAACTATTTTGGTGGGAGGAGGGATTCTGCTGGAGAATGCTAGTTAAATGTTTTATAATAATGATGTAAGTAGTTCATTGAGAGGCACACATAATTAAAAGCTCTAAATAAATCAACTCTTTAAAGGAGAATGTAAGAAGGGATGAGATGTTTGAGAATGAGAAGTTTGAGAATGATATCATTGTATGTTTCCATACAATGGTGGAATTAGTTCACTGCATTGAACCCATCACACCTGGGATACACCCAGGTAGAGCAGTGGGCAGCTATTGAAGTGCCCAGAGAGCAATTAGGAATTAGGTGTCTTGCTCAGAGACACCACAACATGTGGCTGGGAGTCGACATGCGACTTTCTGGTCCCAAGTCAGCTGCCCTGCCCCTACCACATCTCAGCCCAGAAGAAGAAGAAGAAGCGTAAAAATGTGAGAATTGTCATAGGACTGTACCTGGTATGTACCTGTATGTACCTGATGAATGTACCAGGTCCTGATAGTACTGAGTTGTAGTTGTTTTGGTACCAAACATTCGTCACGCGATACATCCAGACGTTTTTCTATTATTAGAGAATGTTGATCAGTATTGATATTACATAACTCTTTGCCTGACAGGTCACTGTAACAGAGTGCTTCAAAGCCTCAAACCAATACTTTAATCTTTTTTTTAAATGTCATCAAACAGCCCTGGAGTTGTCTTCTCTGGAAGATAAAATGAAAGACTTGTTTTCATTCAGAAGGTGCACGGGGTAAGTGCCCAGATGTGTTGCTTTGAACTATCTCTCCATGACCCTTCTCTACGATTCTAACACAAATCCTGACAGACCAAGATAGTGTTACCATGGACACTGAAAACTAAAAGGCAGCCCCCACCCGTACACACACACACACACCAGGTATCACTGGGAGGTGAAGTTGTAAATTACCATATTCCTCTATGGTTAATAGGATTGTTCCATAAAGTGTCATTGAGAAATGACTCACAAAACAACTAATAATAAAAACAAAGATAGAACCCAACGCCACTGACATTTGATATGTGGAAAAGGATCAAGTCCTCTGACAGAGAGCTGATCTGGGAACAGACTGTCCCAAGCTGCTACTTTTATAAAAAGAAGTGCAAAAAGAAAAACATATTTGTCCACTTGTTTTTACCGCTCCTTGTTCTTTCATCATCGACACTAACCTTAGTGAAGTGGTAAATGACCTTGTTTGCTCAAACACACAAAAATGAATTGATGGAAAGCTTTTGTGACTCTGTCACCCTTAACATGCTGAGTTATGCATTGTGTGTGGTTATCAAGGACGCCTATACAATTTAACAAATTATTGCATGTTGTCATTCCTGACACAGGCTCTTTTCCATGGAAGCTGCACAGGTAGGAGATTTGTTATCTGGAGGACTGAGCTGTCAGAGCTGTAATGGAGCTGTCTGGCTGATCTGGGTACACATCGCGATATCACTGCTGTACGGACTGCAGGCCATAACTCAGAGATGTTTTCCCAAAAAGTGTGACAAAACTGGAAGTGTGTTTAATAAGATAGAGGGGATTTTTGTTGCAGTTTGTTGTGCATTTATTAAAGAACTAAAAACATGTGAATACATACTAAAATATATTATAATGAGGATAGAATAGTGGTATTAAAAAAGATCTCTTCATATCTTGTCCTTAGGACACGATTTAAGACATAATATATACATTATATATATATATATTATCCTGTGTTTTCATTTTAATGCTGTTCTTATACATTTTGTTATATTTTTACTGCTGTTAATTTCATAGTTTTATCATTAGTGTGTGTTACGGTTTCTGTAATTTTTTTAATCTCTTTGATGTTGTTTGTGAAGCAACTTGATAACAGTTTATCTATTTTAACTGTGCTCTATAAAAAACAGACCGCAGTCAGTGAGGATCCACAACTGCTCTTTTTCCACAGTGATGGTGTGGATCAGCTCGGTTCACCGTGGTTTTGAACGCTTTCCCACTATACTTTGTACCTGTGTCACCCCCTTTATTTTGTCCCTTCTTCTCAAGGGATCCAAGCGAGCCGAGCCGGCATAGAAATGTGACGTCACAACCCTGTGGGTCACTGATTGGTCAGGGGGAGGAGTCACTGGATCTTTCAGAAAACTTTTCACAGATCTGCCATTTTCAATTACTCAGAACTCGAAGTAGCGGCTGGACCTATTTTTAACATTTTAAAAACGTTGAGGACAACACCTTGTGCTAATGCTAAAGTCCAGGCGTCTTTTGTGCTAGTGGCCGACGACAAAATTCAGAGCGAGCGAGATGCAGCTCCACCAGTCTCCCCGGAGCTTCGGAGCCCACTCAGGGTGTCATCTCCCATGCTCCGCCGGTCACCGCAGAAGATTCTCCATGTTGCCGGCTCGGGCTCCGTGTGTAACCGGGTTCTGCTTCACTCCACTGTACCAAGCCAGCTCAAGTAACCCCTTGACTCTGCGTTGTGTAGTTTTTAAGGAAGACAAGGGGCTTCTGCGTGATCAGTCAGTTTATTTCCTGAATGAGAACACATCAGGGTTTGAATCAGTGCAGTTCAACTTCATTCAGCACACTACAACAGAGCATTGTGTTAGCTTATTCTTTTACTCAGCACATGAAGTGTTGTCTAATATTAACAAACGTAAAAGTACAAGAATTGGTGCCAGGCACATATCTAATAAATATTCATTGCACACAATTTATCTGAGTTGATAAGAATTATGTTTTAGCTGTTGCTAACCCTTCTATGCTGTGTGCTGAAGAATGCAACTCACCTCTTGTGCAGCTTTCACAGACTGGCACTGAGTACCGGAGCCAGCAGCATATAACCAGCCACACAGAGAGGAGGGGCGCTATTTCCCATTGCACTGATACATATGAAACAAGTGGAATTCTACAATCTAAACACCGTTACATTCCCCCCTGCTGAATTCCACTTGCACCCCCAAGTAAACAAATCTCAAAAACAAAAAAACAACACACCCTAAAAAAATATATATATATACACGGCAGAGAACTAACCAGGAGAGAAAAAAAATTGAACAGTCCAGAGAATTTCCAATGGCATCTCTACAGCCACTGAGATGTGATAAATCTGTGCAGCAATTTCCAGGTAGTACAGTTACAAAGAAAATCCAGTCAGATGACTATTCCCAAGGAATCAGTATAAGAAGGAGTTAGCCAGACTCCTTCATCACACATGCGGGAAGCATTAAAAAATATGCCCATTACATATTTTAACTTATTGTAACGACCCTGTGTTTGGTTCTGCTTTGGGTCCAAGTATTTCTGTGTATTTGTTCAGTTGTACTGTGTTCTGTTGAGCTGTTGTGATTCTGTTGTCCCCCGCCCTCATGTGTTGGATTGGTCGTGGGGGCAGGAGAGGGGTAGGAGCAGGGAGGAGGGACCAGGAAAAAGAGAGACGAAGAAGAAGAGCCCGGGAGTGTGTTGTTGTTAGCAGGCAGCTAGCAGTGTGTTCGCTCGCGTGTGTACCGCGTTTTCTGTTAAGGCGTGAGCTGCAGCCTCGGTAATAGCAGCTCGTCCCTGTTTCTGAATAAACCCCGTTTGGCTGGACTCCGTCTGCAGTGTTGGCGTCATTACATTGGTGTCAGAAGTAAACCAACGCTATCGAGCTGAGTGAGTACTACTGGCTCGTTGCCTCCACCCGCGACATCAGCGTCATGGACGGAGCGCTCGCCCAGGTGAAAATTAAAGCGGAGGGAGTAGAGGACGAGGAGGGCCGGAGAGAGGAGCTCGCTAAAATAACTCAGGCGACGGCTGCTCCGCACAGCTCTGCAGCGAGCATGGCTGCCGAAGCAGGACTGAAGACCGGCGGGGGGGCGGGTCCGTCGACGCCATTTTCTCCAAGCGCGCCAAAAGATTCACATGGCGGCAGCCATGACAGTTACGTCGTCCAAAACGTCACCGTCCCGTTGAAGACGCCCAAGTACTCCGGTAGGTCCAGCTGGGAGGCCTTCCATGCACAGTTTGAGCTGCTGGCTCATGCAGGGAGGTGGACAGCTGAGCATAAAGCCCTGCAGCTGGCTCTCTGTCTACAAGATGATGCACTGGACTGCTTGTTATTGTTAAGCTCAGAGGACAGAAAAGACTATGATGCACTAGTTGGAGCTTTAAAGAGGCGGTTTGGACAATGTGTGCAACCAGACATTTTTAAAAATAAACTCTGCAACAGGAGCAGGTTGCCGGGTGAACCCCTGCGTGCTTTGGCTAATGACATTGAGAGCCTCACACGCAGAGCCTATTCACACATGCAGTCAGGGGTTCAGAATGAACTAGCAAAAGATCAGTTCATCAGAGCCCTGGCACCACCGGAGCTGCGTGTGCAGGTTCAACTGATGCACCCCCGATCCCTGCAAGATGCATTGGACTTAGCAGTGGAGAGAGAGTGTTTGCTGGGAGTAGCAGCGGGAAACGACCTGAGAGGACAACCACCGGCATGCAGATCTGCGGAGGGGGCAGAGCTGAACCAGGAGAAACCTGCTTGGGTCTCGGAGCTGACAGAAATGGTCCGAGCGGTGGCACTGCAGTCGACGCGGGACTCCTCCGCACCCCCGGCCGTTTGTTGGGGCTGTGGCCAACCGGGACACCTCCTGAGGCGGTGTCCTAAAACAGTCAAGACGCAGGGAAACGACACGGGGTCTGCGGGGGGGAGGAATCGCAGATCCCGACCGTAGCCTCCACACCTCCATCGCCAGTGGGCGGGGGCCGACAGCTCGAACAGGGGGCCCGAGCCCAGAATCCCTCCGAAATTGACTCCGCCCTCGACCAAGCGACCGTGGTTGTGGTGGTCGGCCGCACATGTGTTGGAGACTTTTGTTATGTCCCCGTCTCAGTGGAAGGGTTTCCATGCACGGCCCTGATTGACACTGGTTCCACGGTAACACTAGTGAGGCCCGAGATGGTACCGGACTGGACTCTGATCCAACCCACCACAGTGCAGCTGCGCACAGTCACTGGGGACATGGCACCTATGAAGGGGAGGGGGACAATGACTTTTAATGTAGGTGGCCGATCTATCACCCACCCTGTGTGGGTAGCAGAGGTGCAGGACATGTGCATATTGGGGCTGGACTTTTTAAGGGCTGCGGGGTGCCAGTTGGATTTGGGTGTGGGGACATGGAGCTTCAAGGAGGGGCCTCTCATTCCACTGTTGCCCGCAGCTCCTGATCACACCCCCACGGGTCCTGTGGCCCGCTACACAGAACCGCAGATTGCAGCTGTCGAGCACATCCCACCTCAGCCCAGCCAGATTGCTGCCACCATGGCTCCCGCACCTGCGAGCCCTATGCACCCAGTGTGGGTGCCCCAGGAGACTGAAGACGCTGCGGTGACCTTGGTGCGGAAGATCTGGGCAGAGAACTGTAGGGGTTTAGACACTCGGCAGCAGGAACAACTGTTGCAGCTGCTCATGGACTTTAAGGACATTTTTGCCCTAAGTGAAGACCAGGTGGGGCGGACTCGTTTGGTGGAACATGACATCCTGACGGGAGGTGCACGCCCAATAAAATGTCGTCCCCGCCGGCTTCCCCTGGCCCGTCAGGAAGCATGTGACAGGGCAGTGTCAGACATGCTGCAGGCTGATGTTATCGAGCCTTCAAACAGTCCCTGGGCGTCTGCTGTTGTCATGGTGCCCAAAAAGAATGGAGAGTGGCGTTTGTGTGTTGATTACAGACCACTGAACGGGGTGACTGAGAAAGACTCATATCCACTGCCTAGGGTCGACGAGTCACTAGACCTGGTGTCCGGCTCCAACTGGTTCTCGTCTCTGGACCTTCGGAGCGGTTATTACCAGGTCCCCCTAGCAACAAGTGCCAGACCTAAGACTGCTTTTTGTACGGGGCGGGGACTCTGGCAGTTTAAGGTGCTCCCGTTTGGACTGTGCAACGCACCTGCCACTTTTTCCAGGCTGATGGACCAGACGCTGGCTGACATTCCTCGCCAGGAGTGTCTGGTGTATCTGGATGATATACTGGTCCATGGCGCCTCTTTTGCAATGGCTCTGGACTCACTCTGTAGAGTGCTGGAGAGAATTAGAGCTGCGGGCCTGAGACTCCACCCAGATAAGTGTCACTTTATGCAACAAGAGGTGTCGTTTCTGGGCCACCGAGTCGGCAGAGAGGGGATCGGCACAATGGAGGACAAAGTAAAGATGGTGGCAGAGTGGCCAACCCCCACGACTCAGAGAGATCTTAAAAGCTTCCTGGGACTGGCTTCTTATTACAGGAGGTTTGTGCGGGGGTTCGCAAGTATAGCAGCCCCCCTTTTCCAACTACTCCAGAAGAACAGAGACTATGTGTGGACTGAACAGTGCCAGGGGGCGTTTGACCGCCTGCGGCAAGCTCTGACTGAGTCCCCAGTCCTCGCTCCTGCAGACCCTTCCCTCCCCTTCATCCTCGACACAGATGCAAGTGGCGTGGGGGTTGGGGGGGTCCTGTCCCAGCTGGGGAAGGAGGGTGAGAGAGTGGTGGGGTATTTCAGCAGGGCCTTTAACAAAGCTGAGAGGCGCTACTGTGTGACAAGGCGGGAGCTGCTGGCGGTGGTACTTTCTCTACGCCATTTTAAGTACTACCTGTGTGGCTTGTCATTCACGATCAGGACTGATCACTCGGCCCTCCAGTGGCTGATGTCTTTTAAAGAACCTGAGGGTCAGGTGGCCCGGTGGCTGGAGGAGCTGCAATCCTACAACTTCTCTGTCATTCATCGGGCCGGAGCCAAGCACGCCAATGCCGATGCCCTCTCCCGCCGGCCTTGCGCTGCAGAGGGGTGCAGTTACTGTGACCGGAGGGAGAGGTTGGAGGAGGAACAGCTGCATCGGAACCATCGAGGATCAGGTCAGAGTGACTTGGCGATCTGCAGAGAGCTGCAGGTGGTTGGCACAGACAGCTGGAGGCACCATCAGGAACAAGACCCTGACATCCAACCTGTGTTGCAGTGGGTGGAGAGGCAACTGAAGCCGCCGTGGGAGGAGGTTGCTGGACTCTCGCTGGCAACTAAAGGGTTGTGGTCCAAGTTTGAGGCTCTGCGACTGGAAGATGGAGTACTGCAGAGGTCATGGAAGAACCCTTCCACAGGTGAGGAGCGGTGGCAGATTGTAGTCCCAAAAGGCCTGAAAGACGTAGTCCTGCAGGGCGTGCATGGAGCGTCTGGGTCTGGACATTTTGGTGTCACAAAAACTCTCCGTCGCCTCCGACAGGGGTTTTATTGGGGCCAGTGTAGGAGGGATGTGGAGGATTTCTGCCGCTGCTGTGACCTCTGCACGGCACGGAAGGGGCCGACGGGTCAGTCTCACGCCCGCCTACAACAGTTTGTTGTAGGAGCCCCGATGGAACGAGTGGCCGTGGACATCATGGGCCCCCTACCACGCTCAGACAGGGGAAACTGTTATGTCCTGTCGGCTATAGACTATTTTACAAAATGGCCGGAGGCGTACGCCATCCCTGATCAGGAAGCAGAGACTGTGGCAGATGCTTTGGTTGGGGGCCTGATTAGCAGGTTTGGGGTACCAGACAGTATTCATAGTGACCAGGGGAGAAATTTTGAGTCACGGGTGTTTTCTACCATGTGCAGCCGCCTTGGCATCCACAAAACAAGAACGACACCATTACATCCCCAGAGCGACGGCCTAGTGGAAAGGCTCCACCGCACCCTGGGACAGCAGCTGGCCATCCTCACAGCAGAGCATCAGCGGGACTGGGACGAGCACCTGCCACTGGTGCTAATGGCATGCCGCTCAGCTGTACAGGACTCCACGGCATGCACCCCATCGCTCCTCATGTTGGGGAGGGAGCTGCGCACACCAGCCGAACTGTCCTTCGGGCGCCCGCCGGATGCACCTGATGTTCCAGCGGGTCCCGAGTATGCCCGGAAACTTCAGGACAGGTTAGAGACGGCCCATGCGTTTGCCCGGAGGCAACAGGAGCAAGCAGGCATGCGCCAGAAACGGAACTATGATGTAAGGGCTAAGGGCCGACACTTCACTCCAGGGGAGCTGGTCTGGGTGTACAACCCTCGTAGGAAGAAGGGACGGTGCCCGAAGCTGGACAGTCAGTGGGTGGGTCCCTGCAGAGTGTTGGAGCGCCTGGGGGAGGTGGTCTACAGAGTTCAGATGCCCCAAAACAGGAGAAGAGTAGCTCTGCACAGGGACAGGTTGGCCCCCTATCAAGGCAGGTCTGCACCTCAGTCCCCAGAAGGCCAATGGTCAGGGTCTCTGGTGCGTCCGCCAACCTCCCCAGAAGCCTTATCACCGACATCGAATGATGCCCCGGCCCCAGAGCCTGTAGCGCCGCTGGGAGCTCGCCCGCAGCGGATGAGGAGGGCTCCAAGACGGTTTGATGACTTTGTTTGTCCCCTCGTGGGCGAGGGACTCAGTAGTGGGGGGGTAGTGTAACGACCCTGTGTTTGGTTCTGCTTTGGGTCCAAGTATTTCTGTGTATTTGTTCAGTTGTACTGTGTTCTGTTGAGCTGTTGTGATTCTGTTGTCCCCCGCCCTCATGTGTTGGATTGGTCGTGGGGGCAGGAGAGGGGTAGGAGCAGGGAGGAGGGACCAGGAAAAAGAGAGACGAAGAAGAAGAGCCCGGGAGTGTGTTGTTGTTAGCAGGCAGCTAGCAGTGTGTTCGCTCGCGTGTGTACCGCGTTTTCTGTTAAGGCGTGAGCTGCAGCCTCGGTAATAGCAGCTCGTCCCTGTTTCTGAATAAACCCCGTTTGGCTGGACTCCGTCTGCAGTGTTGGCGTCATTACATTATTATAACCATACGCCATGCAGACAAATAATAAATAAAAAACAATAGCACCTTGTTTGTTCTGAAACATCAAATTCTATTACAAGTACAGTACAATAAAACAAACTCTTTTGTCACTCCAACAAAACTCAACCATTTTCTGTTTTCTGGTGCATCATCTCAATCAGTCTAGAAACAGGCTTAAGTAACCTTCCCACCCTTGATCTTTTGTGGTTCCCCACCGCCCTGTCAACAACAGTACGGTCTCCAGAGGGCACAACATTTTCAGATGGAACCTGAACCTTAACCAGAGGCAAACAGTTTGGATCATGCTCAGTAGTGTCCGCTGCCTCCAAAGCAGAAGAGCATGTTGTGTTGTTGAGTGTTTAGCAGTAGTGTATTTGAATATGTTGACTGTCCCTTTAAGAGATACAGCCCAAGCTATGTGTCATGTGACTTCAACCAGGAAGTTGGGTTGAGAGTCAGAATTCAAGGGTTATCCATGTGTTCAGTCAAGCCAGTGCCATCTGCATACATCTTTGCTCTAAATGTAGCATCGTGGGTATGTTATGTTTAATATATCATTGCAGATCATTATTTTCACAGAATTTCTTGTTTGTTAAGTTTTGCTTCAAGTATTTTGAATGTTTATTGCAAGGTCACAATACTACCGTTAATTTGTTATCAGACCAAGCTACTGCAATAAATAAGTCAGTTCATGCTCATATATTGTCAGCTTTAAGTCAAGATTGTGTAAAACGGTAAAAGTTAAGAACAAGAAGCTAATTCATGTGGAACATTTCATTTATTTGCATTAACCATTTATGTACATGTTAAAAAGGCTGAATAAGTGAAATATATTTTTTGTGTGTTTTAGTTTCACACTTCCTTCATGTCAATAAACCTGTGGACAAGAAAACAACTTTCCTCAGAGTCGTGATATTGGAGAAGAGTTTAGCTGACTGTCTAGTTGCATTTGCCTCATGTGACGAGGGCAGTACAGTGAAACCACGGCTTCTCAACGAGCTAGACATCGCAGTGCAAGCTAGAAGATCTGAATACATATCGTCACAGCCTGAACTATCATTAGAACATTCGCCTCTCTAAAATCATTATAAGAAAACAAGTAATGATGACAGAGGAAGCAGCAACATGGGAGACACGATCTCAAGCCTCATGTTCTTCAGTTCGATCAAGAACATCGATTACAGAGTCAGCTGCTGCTAAAGCAAGAGCAAAAGCTGAAGCAGCAAAAGCACGCCTCGCTTTTGCTGAAGAGGAGGCTAATTTAAAACTTCAAAAGGCCAAATTGGAAGCATCAATGGAAATTCTCAGCATCAAAAAGGAAACAGCTGCAGCTGTTGCTGAAGCTGAAGCACTTGAAACAGCTGCAGATTTGAGAAAAACTCCATCCATTAATCAGCTTAACAGGGAAATACCTCCCTTAGAAGCCATTAAACGAACTAAAGACTATGTTTTCAACCAAGGTCAACAGTCGGATGTAGAACATCAACAAGTCTGTCTTCCTTATAAGTCACAGCTGGATACTGATGCTTCATCCATGCACCTTAAGCCAGATGCTAAGCCGTTCATCCCAAATCAAGATAATTCTGCATCTCAGTCCTTTTGCCAGACTCCTCAGCAGCCTCATGTTCACCAGCAGCTCACTCATGAGAAAAATACAGTCCGGTTTGAGCACGACCATTTTACTCCAATGCAACCCTCCATGCCACAAGTGGACAGTAGCGGTCATCCCCCTCATTCATCATACTCAAATCCTAAATTCATTGATTCAAATATGAATGACTTTGTACGTTATTTGGCTCGACGGGAACTTGTATCTACAGGTTTACTCAAGTTTAATGATAAACCTCAGAACTATAGAGCTTGGAAACGATCATTTCAGTCTGCCATGCACGGTTTACGTCTGACATCCAACGAGGAGATGGACCTTCTGCTTAAGTGGCTAGGCAAAGATTCGGCTGAACATGTGGAGCAAATTAGAGCAATTCACATAAACCGTCCAGATGCAGGACTGACCATGATTTGGAACCGGCTTGACCAAACGTATGGCTCTGCTGAAATTATAGAAGATGCTCTCTTCAAACGTATTGAGATGTTTCCTAAAATAACAAATCAAGACTATTTCAAGTTAATTAAGTTGAGCGATCTACTGAGCGAACTCCTGGCAGCCAAGGATGAAGGAGACTTACCTGGCCTTACCTTTCTTGACACTTCAAGAGGTATCAATCCGATCCTGCGAAAGCTCCCCTTTAACCTACAGGAAAAATGGGCATCAGTAGGTTCAGCATACAAGCAAAGACATCATGTTTCATATCCACCATTTGGTTACTTTGTGGAATTCATCAGTCAAGAAGCAAGCGTTCGGAACGACCCAAGTTTCAACCTCAACACTCAAGAGGAGATTGGTCCAAAGGCTGAGAGGACAACTTGGAAGTCAAACAAACACAAAGAGGTTTCTACACACAAAACTGAGGTTATCGCCAAAATGATGTCAAAAACAAATGAGCCCTTTTCAAAATCTGACGATTGCAATAAAGTGTGTCTTCTACATAAAAAGCCACATCCTCTACGCAAATGTCGAGCATTTAGGGAGAAGTCCATTGAAGATCGTAAGAGCTTCTTGAAGGAGAATCACGTTTGCTTTAAATGTTGTTCCTCCACATTGCATGTAGCAAAAAACTGCACAGCCATAATCCAGTGCTCTGAATGCAACAGCGAAAGGCATCCCACAGTGCTTCACCCTGGGCCAGCACCTTGGGCAGCAGAGCTAGAGCCTCCATCGGTGCACGGCGGGGAGGATGAACTCGCCTTTCAATCGCAGGTCAACACTCAGTGCACACAAGTTTGTGGAGGGGATCTTGCTGAGAGATCATGCTCTAAAATATGTCTTGTAAAGGTTTATCCATCTGGGTCTAGAGACAAGGCTAAGAGAGTTTATGCCATCTTAGACGAGCAAAGCAACCGATCACTAGTTACTTCAAGGTTCTTTGAAGTTTTCAGTGACACAAGTTCAAGTTCTCCTTACACTTTGAGAACATGCGCTGGAGTGAAACAAGTATCAGGTAGAAGAGCTACAGGCTACGAAGTAGAATCTCTGGATGGAGTTGTTCGCCTCACATTACCAAGTCTCATAGAGTGTAATGATATCCCGAACAACAGAGACGAGATTCCAACTCCCGATGTAGCACTCTACCATCCTCATCTGAAATCACTAGCACATCTGATCCCAGAGGTTGATCCAAATGCCCCAATCATGCTCCTTCTGGGCCGTGACATGCTCCGTGTTCACAAAGTCCGCAAACAGGTGAACGGCACGCACAACATGCCTTACGCACAAAAGTTGGACTTGGGATGGGTGATAGTCGGCAATGTATGCCTGGGCAACGTGCACAAACCATCAACAGTTTGTACTTTCTTCACCACTGCTTCTGATATTGGACGTCCAACACTCTTCCAACCATGTCCAAACGTGTTTCACATTAAGGAAAGATATAGCGGATTCCCAGTCAATGAACACCTTCCAGCATGTTTAGAGGAGTCACCTATTTGTGAGGCTGACCACCTAGGATGCTCTGTGTTTCAGAGAACCAAAAATGACAACCAAGTAGTACCTTCCATTCAGGATAGGAACTTCTTACGTTTCCTTTGGTTTGAAGATAATGACCTCTCCAAAGATATTGTCGATTATCGTATGAAGGTCCACGTCTTCAGCAATAGCCCATCTCCTGCAGTGGCTATCAATGATGATGGGCTGAAGTCTCTACCTACAACTGAGGCCACCATCAGCTTGCTCAAAAGAACACAGGACGTACTAAGTAAGTCAAATCTGAGACTGCACAAGATCGCTGCAAACAGCAAGGAGGTCATGGAAGCTTTCTCACCATCTGATCGGGCAAATGATTTGGAGGAACTAGACCTTGATGTCGATCAGCTTCCAATGCAACGCAGTCTTGGACTCGGTTGGAACCTCCAGACAGACTGTTTCCACTTCAGTGTCTCAAAGGAGGTAAAGCCATACACCCGACGTGGCGTCTTATCTACAATCAACAGTCTTTACAGTCCTCTTGGTTTTGCAGCACCAATCACTATCCAGATGAAAGACAAACTTACCCACCAAGTCCTGACAACTTTCATGTCAGAGGTTTCAGCGATCGTCAACGATAGATCTCTGGTTCCTGTGGCAACTGACCCTGATGATTCATTCATCTTGACGCCTGCTGCTTTACTCACTCAGAAGGTAAACACGGTTCCAGCACCTGCAGGAGAGTTTGGAGCTTCAGACCTTTACAAGCATCAGTGGCGCCAGGTCCAACATTTGTCTAATACCTTCTGGGATCGATGGAGAAAACAGTTTCTTCCAACACTGCAGCCACGCAGAAAGTGGCTGGTGACTCATCCAAACATCAAACCAGGAAGTGTTGTACTCCTCAAGAACATTCAGCTGCCAAGAAACGAATGGCCTCTTGGACTTGTGACACAGACTTTCCCGAGCAAAGATGACAAAGTCAGAAAAGTTGAGGTGAAGATCTGCAACACAGGAGGTTCTTCAGTCTTCCTTAGGCCAGTCACAGAAATAGTAATTCTCTTACCTCCAAATGACTAAGGACTGTTGTAATCTAGTAAGTGGCGAGAGATCACGCCAGGCGGGGAGTGTGTTGTTGAGTGTTTAGCAGTAGTGTATTTGAATATGTTGACTGTCCCTTTAAGAGATACAGCCCAAGCTATGTGTCATGTGACTTCAACCAGGAAGTTGGGTTGAGAGTCAGAATTCAAGGGTTATCCATGTGTTCAGTCAAGCCAGTGCCATCTGCATACATCTTTGCTCTAAATGTAGCATCGTGGGTATGTTATGTTTAATATATCATTGCAGATCATTATTTTCACAGAATTTCTTGTTTGTTAAGTTTTGCTTCAAGTATTTTGAATGTTTATTGCAAGGTCACAATACTACCGTTAATTTGTTATCAGACCAAGCTACTGCAATAAATAAGTCAGTTCATGCTCATATATTGTCAGCTTTAAGTCAAGATTGTGTAAAACGGTAAAAGTTAAGAACAAGAAGCTAATTCATGTGGAACATTTCATTTATTTGCATTAACCATTTATGTACATGTTAAAAAGGCTGAATAAGTGAAATATATTTTTTGTGTGTTTTAGTTTCACACTTCCTTCATGTCAATAAACCTGTGGACAAGAAAACAACTTTCCTCAGAGTCGTGATATTGGAGAAGAGTTTAGCTGACTGTCTAGTTGCATTTGCCTCATGTGACGAGGGCAGTACACATGTAGCTGGATCCGTGGACATGGCCAGGTCGGATTGTTGCTCATTACTGGTTGAATTCTTTTGTACATCAGTGTCAAGATCAGGAGCACAGCCAGAGGCCTGTCGATGTTCCACAATAGTGCCTTCTGGTTCAATATCCTCAGTCATCAAATGCTCACTGGACACTTCAGATGGCAAGTCAGACACCCATGCTCTTGTCCTGTAGTCAACAGATGTCACAGACATTTCACACACAGTCTCCCCATGGCCATCCGTCATCAGTGATCCAGATTCAGAAGACACATCCACTTCTTCCTGTAGTAAGGCATCCCCGAGAGGGAGGAAGTTCACTGGCATTAATAGGTTGCGATGCACAATCTTCACCTGGCCCGTGGAAGCATTCTGCAGCTTGAAGGTGTGACTTGTGTCATTCTTGTCCATAACTGTGTAGACAACATTCTCCCATCGATCTGCGAGTTTTCTCTTGCCACGTCCCTTTTTGTTGGCTAACAGAACACGGTCTCCAATTTCCACTGGGGATCCCCGGACCTTCCGGTTGTAGAGATCTGTGTGGCGCTGCAATTGTTTGCTTGCTGTTCTTTGTGCAACGTCCATTGCCTCCTTGAGGTCTTTCCTTAGTGTCTGGACATAGCGGTCATAATCTGTGACTTCGTGATGGTCAATGACAGAGCCAAAGATTATATCAATCGGAAGCCTTGGCACCCTGCCAAACATCAACAGAAATGGAGCAAAGCCAGTTGTCTCGTGAACAGTGCAGTTATATGCAAAGGTGAGAGATTTCAATGCATCCGGCCATCTTTGCTTAGCCTTCGGCGGCAAGGCACGAATCATATTACCCAAGGTGCGGTTCATCCTTTCACAAGAACCATTGCCCATTGGGTGATATGGAGTCGTGTGAGACTTCTGGACACCGGCAACACTCAATAGTTCCGCAATGAGTGCACTCTCGAAATTTGCCCCCTGGTCAGAGTGTAAGCGTGTTGGAAAGCCGTAGACACAGAAATAGTTATGCCACAGTTGGTGCGCCACTGCCTTGGCAGACTGGTTGGGGCATAAAAAAGCATGTGCCATCTTTGTAAAATGGTCTGTGACCACAAGCACATCCACAGATTTGTTTGCAGCGTCTTCAGCCGACCAAAAGTCTATGCAAACCAGTTCCAAGGGCTCTGATGTCTTGATGTTCTCTAAAGGTGCTCTAGCCTCTGGTTCAGGTGACTTGCTAACAACGCATCGCTTGCAGCACCTCACATACTCTGCCACATGTTTAGCCATGCCTGACCAGTGAAATCGTTGCCTGGCCAGATAAAGAGTTCTTTGTTGGCCTTGGTGACCTGCTTCATCATGGATTCCTCTCAGTACAGCAGGACGCAGAGGAGGCGGAACTACATACAGGTGGGTTTTTGTCTTTGTTACAGGATTTTTGGAAACTCGATACAACACACCATTTTTTACAGTCAACTTGTTCCATGCCTTCAGAAGTCTATTTGTCTCAATCGTTTCTTTGGCACGTTCTCTCCTTGATGGTCTCCGCCCCCTTTCTACATAAAAGATTGCCCTACTCAGTGTATCATCCCGCCGCTGCTGCCTCTCTAACTCGTCATGCGACAAATTTTCAGAGTCAGATTGGCTCGGTGTGAGCAAAGGCTGAGAGAACTGAGGCAAAAGGAGAGCATGTGGCCACACCTTGGACTCATGTTCTGTATGAACCTGCAAGACAGCTCCCACCTCAGACGATGTCAGCCCCCCGGCAACAATAGGCTGGTCATTGCCTGGGATCTCCTCAGATGAGTGAACTGTCCATCTGAAGGCCTCCTGTACCCCACCTGTTGCAACTGCCTCTGCCTCAGCTAGCAGATCAGTGTATGGCACTCTTATTAGACGATGGGAGGCAGTGGGTTGCACAAAGGGTACCCTGCTTAGTGCATCAGCAACTACATTTTTAGGACCAGGGATGTATTTTATATCAAACTGAAAAGGTGCCAGTTTTGCAATCCACCTTTGCTCACATGCATCTAGTCTAGGCTTAGACAGTATGTAAGTCAGAGGGTTATTATCGGTCCATACTGTAAACTGATGACCCCTCAGCCAATGATGAAACTTATCGCACACTGCCCACTTCAAGGCAAAGAACTCCAACCTGTGTGCTGGATATTTGGACTGTGCGTGACTGAGTGTCTTACTGGCAAAAGCGATTGGTCTTGATGTCGAAGCCCCAGCCTGAACTTGCGACAACACTGCACCCAGGCCACTGCTGGAGGCATCAACAGATAGAAGAAATGGCTCCTCGAAGTTTGGATGGGCCAGGAGCACTCGATCCAACAGAGCCTGCTTCAACTTGAAGAACGCTGTCCTGCAGTCATCCGTCCAATCCTCCTCACACAGTTTTGCACGCGCCTGCTTGCGCCTTCTCCCTGGACCACGTGGGCCTTTCTCCCCAGATGTCAGCCGGAACAGAGGTTTTGCAATGGATGAACAGTTCTCAATAAATTGTTGGTAATACATGACCATTCCCAGGAACGAGCGAACCCTCTGTTGGGATGGGACCTTAGAACCATCTTCCATGAGGTTTGCTTCCTTGAGAGACGTAATGGATGCTATTTTGTCAGGGTCTGACCTTATTCCATCAGCATTAACAATGTGGCCCAGGAATTTCACAGACTGTCTCAAGAAGTGACACTTCTTTGGAGCCAACTTGAGATTGTGAGCCTGTAATCTCTGGAACACCATATGCAAACGCTGTAGTGCCACTTCTTCAGTGGGGGCAAACACCAGGACGTCGTCAAGGTAACACAGCACACTGAGGAAGTTCTGATCTCCAAAAATGCCCAACATCATCCTCATAAAGGTCGCTGGACTGTTGCACAGTCCCTGTGGCATACGATTGTATTCGTATAACCCGAACGGTGATGTGAATGCTGTATACTTGCGGTCCTGGTCATGCACCTCCACATTATAGTAGCCTGAAGTCAGGTCCATTGTGGAGAAAAATCCATTTCCTCCTAAAGCAGCCAATGCATCGGCTGGATGTGGAAGAGGATGGGCATCTTTGACAGTTCTAGCGTTAAGCCAACGAAAGTCATTACATATTCTTAAATCGCCAGACTTCTTCCAAACTAAGACCAGAGGTGATGCAAAATCACTGGAAGACTTCTGAATTATTTCCCGTTCCTCCATCTCATTCAGAGCTTGTCTTAATTTGTCATAATGAGTTGGTGGCACACGTCGGCATGGCAACCTGAATGGCTTGTCATCTACTACTCGAATCCGATGGACATAGCCTGTAGCTTTGCCACAATCTAGTTTGTCTCTTGAGAAAATTGACTCAAACTGGACTATGAGGTCAACTAGTTTCTCTGTGCTAGCTTGTGATACTTCACATGAGTCGATATCAATGTCAGACAGCCCCAAATTTTGCAGCCTTGCATGTAAAGAGCTACTGTCACCTGTTGCTCGCTCTGAAGATGGATGATCAGGCAAGGTAGAAACATCAGTGACTAAACTCTGCTCATCGTTGCACTGTGCTGAGTTAGTAAGTGGACAGTTGGATATTCTGTTGCAGGCAGGAATTAGTGGGGTTGAAGCTCTCCACTGCTGCACAGATAAACACGTCGGCCAGCTTCATGTTTCGTTTCAAAGTCATTGGCTTGTCAAAGGGGTTTAACACTTTTACAGGAAGCCACCCATCTTTTTTTCAGAGGCGCCACAGTTCTCCCAACCATAACTGACCTTGGCTTTGACCTTGCTGTTGTGGGTTCTATCATTACATCACTGCCCACTCCCTCATTATCTCTTAGCTGCAGCCTGCCCCAGACCAGGTGTTCAGTCACTGGTTCCAAGTTTATGGCTCTCTTTAGCTTGATAGTTCCAATCTTATCACTGACACTCTCTGGAACCACCACCTCTGACATCAAACTTAGCACATTATGCTCAGACAGGTCTTCTGCATTTAAGATCTTGCCGCCCTCCACCCCCAAATCATCCTTTGTCTTCAGACGATTGACGAAATGCCTCATAAGATTGCTGCCTATGATGAGGTCCTCACTTTGTCCTGCGACCACCAGCATAGGCACGACAACTCTGCAGCCATACATTTCCACAGTAATGTCACACACACCGGATGGAATTGTCCTTGAACCACCCCAACCAATAAGTACAACATCAATGTGTTACAAGGTTGGGGTCTGCAACACTGCATGATAAAAGGTGTGGCAACAGATCGGCACTGAGGGTGCAGGCCATCGAGCCGCTATCGAGCATTGCTTTAACAGACACTTTGCCACCAAGGGTCACATTTTCATAGAACAGTTCATCATGTTGTTTTAGTCTTTGGGTGTTCTGAAGTACTGGTTGATGGCCAAGCTGTCGTTCTTTACAGACAGCTTGGTACACAGACTCCAAATCATCAAAATCAGTCTCTTGGGGTACAATTTCAGGCCTAACACTTGCCCCTTCCACATGTAGGCCAGCTAGTTTCCCAGCTGCTGGGCAGCTGATTCAGGCCGCCTTGCTTTGTTAGATACGGCCCTGGGGCACCGAGCTCGAGTGTGATCAGCAGCATAGCAAATGAAGCACAGCTGATTGGCTCTACAGTGGTAATAGGTAGAGTGTCCAGTGTCACCACAAATTACACAGGGCATGATTTTTTGTGTTTGGTTTCGATGAGCTCGGACATCATCTTCAGCAGGTGGTTTTGCTTGTCGAGGCTGACCCTCCAGAACTTTCTCCAACAGGGCTATCACATGCTCAAGACGATCAGCAGGCGCTGGTGCATTAAGTCCAGTAGATGGTACTGAGGTAGAGGTTGGCGATGGTGTGGTACCTTTCTTGCTGCATGTCACCTGTGGTACATGAGGACTCACCTCCTGTCGCTGAAAACTTAAAGCACTGGATGCACTCAGCTGAGGGCCACACTTCTGATCTTTGCTATGCTCCAGCAACTTTTCATGTACATCAGCAGGTGTCCATTGCTGCAACGGCTTGCATTTGAAAATTAGAGACAATTCTGAGTCTGGGCAGTGACGAATGAACATTGCAGTCAATTCGTTTGTGAGGTATGCGAAGGACTTATTCTGTCGTTTGAGACAGTCCTCTGTCAGCTCCATGGCTCTGTTTAGCCGGAGCCAGTAGTCAAAAGGTTTCTCACCAAAGGTAGGTAATGTTGCATAAAAATCAGCCAGAGGCATGCTTGAACAGGCAGTGTCACTAAAGTGCTGTTTTAGGATCTCAAAAATAGGCTCTGGGCCTACCTGAAGACACAAGGATGGCTTACTACGTATGCCCACCCTGACTATCTCTCTTGCCCTCCCTGCCAGTTTACTAAGCACTTCATCAGATTGTTCAGCTACCTGTACCCCTCTTTTCTTCAAATATGTCATGATCATTTCCTCCCATTCCTGAACACTGCATGTGTCACAACCATCCCCTCTAAAACACACAGGTTCTTTGACATCATTTTTCACAATCACATTCAAAAGTGAAGGTTCTGAGAGCACATTACTGACAGACCCAAGGACACTGTTACCTAGTCCACAGCCCAAACGAGACTCAATACAAGATGCAATGCTTTCTCCAATAGAAACCCCAATTTGTGTTGCTATCTCTGCATACATGCTCTCTGTAGTAGGTTTGGTGTCTGATTTAGAATGATGAGAATCACCACAGTCACTATCAGCAGTTTGTTTAATTAACTCAGCAAAGACATGACTAGGTGTGGATGAGACTGGGGCTGTCAGCAAACCTGCTCTACCCCTGCCAAATGACTGCAGTGGGGTAAAACTAACTGTCCCCCTCCCTCTCCCAAAACCAAAAAAGTCTGTCATGTTTCAGATCTGCTCAGGTATTCTTTTTCCTTTTTTAAAAAAATATTTAAAACCAGATACAGAATCCCACCTCAAGGGCGGCGCAGCGCGAGCGCGGCGCCCCGCTGTGTGAGCGCCGTGCGGTCGCCGCTGCACAAGCCCTTTGAACGTTCACGCGAGCGCGCCAAGCTCCAATTTTACGAGCGCCTACGCGAAGCGCGGTGTCTGACCAATCAGCGACCTCAGTTCAGTCCCCCTCCGCGTGCAGCTGCTGACAGAGAACGTGAGAAGAAAGCAGAGCTCTGCCCGGTGAACAGGCGCGCACAGAATGTGCCGTGTGTGGCGTCTAGGGAGGACGCTGAGCTCTGCATCGGGCTTCAGTGTTCCAGTAGAAAACAGCAACCTGTGGGAAGAAGGGAAAGTCCGTGGGGTTTCCCCCAGTCCATGTGCTGACTCCAGGAAATAGCCGGCACCGCTGCAGATACAGGATTGTAGAAGCTCGGGTCACGGCACCAATGTAACCGGGTTCTGCTTCACTCCACTGTACCAAGCCAGCTCAAGTAACCCCTTGACTCTGCGTTGTGTAGTTTTTAAGGAAGACAAGGGGCTTCTGCGTGATCAGTCAGTTTATTTCCTGAATGAGAACACATCAGGGTTTGAATCAGTGCAGTTCAGCTTCATTCAGCACACTCTTGTGCAGCTTTCACAGACTGGCCCATTACAGTAAACAAATCATATTTTACAGAACATACAATGAAAATACAATAATAAATGAAGTACCTGAATGAGAACACATCAGGGTTTGAATCAGTGCAGTTCAGCTTCATTCAGCACACTACAACAGAGCATTGTGTTAGCTTATTCTTTTACTCAGCACATGAAGTGTTGTCTAATATTAACAAACTTAAAAGTACAAGAATTGGTGCCAGGCACATATCTAATAAATATTCATTGCACACAATTCATCTGAGTTGATAAGAATTATGTTTTAGCTGTTGCTAACCCTTTTCTATGCTGTGTGCTGAAGAATGCAACTCACCTCTTGTGCAGCTTTCACAGACTGGCACTGAGTACCGGAGCCAGCAGCATATAACCAGCCACACAGAGAGGAGGGGCGCTATTTCCCATTGCACTGATACATATGAAACAAGTGGAATTCTACAATCTAAACACCGTTACACGTGTTCTAATGCTGAAGTCCAGGCGTTTTTTTGTATTTGGTGACCGACGACAAAATTCAGAGCGAGCTAGTCACCGCAGAGAATCGAGCTGCCGACCCGTTGAAGCACATGAGGCTGGGGTCTGGACCTCAGCCTCGCGTGCTCACAAAAGCCGGATTCCGAGCCCTGGCACATGGATGGACTGGGATGGAGGGTGGAACCGATTTTTTAAAAAAAAACATTTTTTGCATTAAATTTTTTTTTTCAATATCAGTGAATATTCAAAATAAATAAAAGGTGCCGGCTTTATCATGAAATCCTGTTTTCAATTTGTCTTTATTAAATAACCGTCAACTCAGCTGAAAAATTATAAAAAGACAATTATTGGATCCCTCAGGATTATTTCCCTCAAATATGTTTAAGAGCTACTTTTAGTTCAACTTTATTCTAACCCACAAATGTACAAATCACAAAACAAGAATTACACTTTAAATCACTAAAATAAAATAATCTGTATACAAGAAACAAAACCACATATCTAAATTGAACAATAAAAGTAGAGAAATGAGTGCAAATACATCAAGTGTTGAAGAAAAAGTAAAAATATATATAATGTTTTTTGGAGAATTGGTTAATCAGAGATTTAATTCAATTCAGTTTATAGTGCCATATCACAACAGAAGTCATCCATCTCAGGGCACTGAACAGAAATATTCATATATAAAATAAGTTAACAGAAACATTCATAGTTAAAAATAATAATTTAACATTATTTATCTGAGTAGCAGACTGCATTGAGTTTAACTCGGTGCAGAACTCTCACACTTAATGGTGAACTAAAGTTCATTAAAAGTTCATTAGCAGGATTTATACTGTACTGTAGCATGTTCCGTAACTGTAGTTTTTGATCATTACAATAACTGTATTCTTTTTAATTTACCAGAAACTTCAAAATTAATTCTTACTCTGTATATGAAACCTGTTTCAAGTTCAAGTCATGATTATGAGCTAAATCCAGATTTTCCATCTACACTGTTCAGTAAATAATTAAAGTGTCATAGCAAAAGTCATTTTTAATACATCTTTATTTTCAACATTTAAACTGAAATAATACATCGATGGAAGGTAACAGCCTCTTTCATCTTTAATGGCTCACATACATTAGTCGCTCCAGAGCTGGACGTAAACAGACTGCGATTATTTTGCTGGAGAATCATCTGAAAAACGCACACAGCATGTTTAACTAAACCATATTTAATCGCCACTAGGTGGAACAGTGAGTTGGAACCTGCCAGGACCCGCCAGTCGCAAGTGTCACAATGGAAATGCAACGTGTAACCAGGAAAAGGGGCAAACTTTGCCTCCTCCACCATGACCCTCAGCACTGGCTCCCCTCAGGGATGTGTGCTTAGCCCTCTCCTGTTCACCATGCTCACGTATGATTGTGAACCATCCAGGCTGTCACATTGTACTGTAAAGTCTGCAGATGATACAGCGGTGGTGGGATGCATCACAAACATGATGAGTCCAGCTACAGGCAGGAAGTGAAACATCTGGAGAGTTGGTGCTAAGAGAATAACCTTCACATCAGTTTGAAGAAGACAAAGGAGATGATCATGGACTGCAGAGAGAACAAACACCCCACATCCCTGAACATAAGAGGATCTGCGGTGGAGGTGGTTTCCAGGTGCAGGTACATGAGTGTGCACCTGCACGACAACCTCAGCTTGGGCAACAACACCACCAGCCTGATCAAGAAAGTTCATCAGAGACTCTACTTCCTCAGTCGGCTGAGACGAGCTGGTCTGGGAAGCTCAGTCCTCACCTCCTTCTGCAGGTGTGCAGTGGAGAGCATCCTGTGCTCCAGCATCAATGTGTGGCATGGAGGCTGCACAGCTGCAGAAAGAAAAGCTTTGCAGAGAGTGGTGAAGGCTGCACAAAAGTCTGTTGGAGTCAGCCTCCCCACCATCACAGACATCTACACCTCCAGATGCAGGAAGAGGGCCACCTGCATCATGAAGGACCCCACTTACCCAGCACACTTTTTGTCCCACTCCCCTCAGGCAGAAGGCCGAGAAGCATTAAGTGCAGAACCACCAGGCTGAGGAACAGGTTCTACCCTGAGGATGTTACACTCATGAATCTCTAACTGGGAAAAATCACTGTGAAGGTTACTGTGGGGGGAAAAAAACTGAAAATCACTGTAATGCCACTTGGTTGTTGATATGTGCTGCTGACTGTCCATGATGCTGATCTCATGCTGCTGATTTATTTCATCTTGCTGTGTTCATTATAGTGTGTGTTTACACGGACACGGTGGGGGGAAACGGAGGTTTGGGATATGTTAAGAAAAAGTTTTGCGTTGACACGAGCGAATTCTGTGGATATGACTCCCCCTGCCCTCATGAATTCACTGTAGTTACCATGCCGGGCCAATAGATGGCGCTGTGAATTTTTGAACCTTCACTAATGCGCATGCGTGCTGCCTCGTCTGTTTTCCCCTGGGGCTAAAAGTTCAGCTAACAACAAGTTGCTGTCAACAAGTTAACAACAAGTTAAAGCTGGAATTTGGATAGCTGCACACCAGACGCTGAGCGGACCTGAACCGAGTGACGATGTCGGACTTTAGTTCGTGTAAATCAGCAGGTAAACAATGTTCTTAATAATTTTTTCTTGTGTTTACTTTGATCACAGAACAACCAACTGAGGTTTTATTTTTTATTTTTTTCCTGCGAGGTTGATAAGCTCTCGTTTCACGAAGCGGACCGGTTCGGATGTGGGTCCAGTGTCCACCAGGATGAAAACAGCAGAGTCCAGTTCATAACAGTTCGGTTAACGTGTTTTTAAAAGTTTTCAATTTAATTCTCAGTGTTTGTGATATACAGTTTGTGGTGTTGAATAAATAAATAAATTAAAAATCAACCTGGTGTCTTCATTTTCAACATGCAGCATGTTAGGCCTGACGTAATGAGTCCAGATAGATTAATTTAGCTAAGATAAATTTATATATCTCCCACGCTAACATAAATATGGTTTATTATTAGATTCCCAGATTGGAGCGGTGGTCAAGACCAGTTTTTATCACCTCAGACAGCTGGCTAAGGTAAAGTCTATCCTTACACAGCAGCAGCTGGAAACAGTAATCCATGCCTTCATCACCTCTCGGCTGGATTACTGTAACACTCTTTACCTTGGAGTCAGCCAGTCCTCCCTCAGACGTCTCCAGTTGGTCCAGAACGCTGCTGCTCGCCTTCTAACTGGAGTTCATAAGAGGGAGCACATCACCCCCACTCTGGCTTCACTCCACTGGCTGCCTGTTCATTTTAGAGTTCATTTTAAGATTCTTTTATTTGTTTTTAAAAGTTTAAATGGTCTTGCTCCATCCTACCTCTCTGAGCTGCTTCACCCATACTCTCCTGCTCGGTGCCTCAGATCAGCTGATCAGCTGCTTCTGGAGGTGCCGAGGTCCAAACGGAGGCTCAGAGGGGACAGAGCTTTTTCTGTTGCTGCTCCAAAACTGTGGAACGATCTCCCTCTTCCCGTCAGACAAGCTCCTTCACTGTCCAGTTTTAAAACTCTTCTAAAAACACATTTTTACTCACTGGCTTTTAGCACAGACTGAATTTGTTCTGCACTGTTTTTATTGATCTTAATGTTTTAACAACTGTTTTATTTTTATGTGTTTAAATGTTCTTGATTTTATGTACAGCACTTTGTTGCAGCTGTGGTTGTTTTAAAGGGCTCTATAAATAAAGTATTATTATTATTATTATTGTTAAACTGTTATTATACATAGCACATTTAGTATGTTATAGTGCAGCGTGACACGTGAAATGTCCACCTGCTTCGTTCAATAAACAGCGACATCAGAACTGGATCCATCTGTGTCTCTTCCAACACAGATGCAGGTAATTCAGGTGTTGATTAATTAAATATGAGACTCAAAATATATTCCATCAGCTGTAGTTAAGTGGTGCGTGTCCAGTCCACCGCCATTGCTAGAAATGACGGCTGTCCGCGCGTGCATGCTGCGCGCATATGTTCAAACAAAAGCTCAGCGGGAGATGTTTACATTATCAACGGGGGGTCAGCGAAAAACCTCCACCCTGAGCGGTGGATTCAGAAAACCATCGGATTCAAAGAGGGGGGCTACTGGTGTAGTGTAAACGATGAGCAAAAACACAGAGAGAAAGGAGCGGTTTCACTCAAAATACGCGCTGTGTAAACGGCGCCTATAGTCTTCATCTGCTCATACAGACTCATGTTCATGCTGCTGTTGTTTTGTCACATTGTTTTTGTATCATTAGTGCTTAGTGTATTCTTAGTTTAGTGAATGTACTATATTCTTAGTTCATGACTCGGATCTTCTTTACAGTTTGTGTTTTTGTTGGATGTAACTGGGACCCTATGTACATAGTTTCGTCCCACCTCATGTATCACGTGTGGTGTGTATGACAAAATAAATCTCTCTGATAAGACCCAAATATAAATACTTTTCCATATACTGTTACTGTAGTGCTATAGGGAAATCAGTAAATAAATCTGACCTATAGTCTTTGCAAGACAGTGGTGAGACCAGCTATGTTGTATGGTCTGGAGACAGTGGCATTGACAAAAAGACAGGAGAAAGAACTGGAAGTAGCAGAAATGAAGATGCTGAGGTTCTCCTTAGGAGTGACAAGGATGGATAAGATCAGGAATGAGATCATCAGAGGTACAGCACATGTTAAACAACTGGGAGATAAAGTTAGGGAGGCCAGACTGAGATGGTTTGGACATGTCCAGAGGAGGGACAGTGGGTATATTGGTAGAAGGATGTTAGAAATGCAGCTGCCAGGAAAAAGACAAAGAGGGAGACCAAAGAGGAGATATATGGATGCAGTTAGAGAGGACATGGAGGTAGTTGGAGTGAGGACAGAGGATGCAGAGGACAGAGTGAGGTGGAGGAGGATGACTCGCTGTGGCGACCCCTGAAAAGGGAAAAGCCGAAAGAAGAAGAAGAGTCTTTGCACATGCATTAAAGTTAAAACATTTCATTAAAAACTAAAAAAAGTTGTTTCATGCAGTTATTTGCATGTGGGTGGCAAGGTAGGCTACACCATCCTCCACTTTCATTCATTGACTTCATTGACATCATGACTTGATTGACATCAATCGGTTGATGTGTTTAACACCCCTTTTACCCCCTACGAGTTTTACTCTTAAGATATGCTAATGTTGTTTCCTAGTGTTGCAGGCTGTTCATTATGTAGCTCAGTGAAAGAATGAATGCATAGAAGTGAGCTCAACTTCATTTTCTTTACTTTTGTTTTTGTTTTAAAAAAATTACCAAAAATAAAAATTTAAATATACAGTACATTTTTAATTGCATGAAAAACATATCACAGAAGTCTTACTACACAAAGTGTAGGTCATGTCTTTTTATTTTTACTTTCTTCCGCCCTCTGGGAAACACTGATCACGTGATCCTCGCACCGTCCAATCAGCAGACAGAATCGCACGGCTCGTAATTTTAAACAGACGGGGAGCAGCCAGCGATGAGTGTCCACGAGCAACTAACAAAACATCTATAAAGTTCCCTAAAAATATATATTTTTATCTTTTTAGGTATTTCGGATGAAATATAACACACTTGGTGGTGTCGGTTATAAATATGAGCACGCATATTATCACTCCTGGACCGTATCGGGCCACGAAACTGGTAAGTTAAGCTTTTAGCTAGCTTACACCAAGCTAACAAATGTTTTAGCTTCGGTTTTATTATTATTCACGTCTATGCCGTTTACATTGATGTAATGTAGCAAATCTGATTGGAATGTAGTAAACACAAGTTTGTTTTGCTGATATATGTGTCGATAAAATGTGTTTTGCTCTGTAAACATACTAACTGTCTGTACCCCTGATGCATGCTCAAGTACTAACTGTACTGTATTCAGTACATTCAATATATTTAATTATGCACTTAGATCAGCAAAGATCACCTCTGATTTTGCACAATTTAATCAGTTCAATAGCTTTTTCCCCCAAATGCAGTAGAAATATGCAAGTCACTTTTGTATGGTTTGCTCTATTCCCAAATGTGAGCAAACTCTTCATTTTTTTAAAAAACATTATTTATGCCTTTTCTGCCAACTAAAGGTGCAAAAACAAAAATCATCTTTCACATGTTTGGTTAGTCAAATTGTTATTTTGCTTCCTAAACAGAATAATGCCTCTGACCTAACAGGTCTCTCTTGAAAATGAGTCCGAGTCAGGACTAACTTGTATAAATGATACTTTTGCATCATGGTAAAAATTACAGCTTTGTGACGTGTAATAAAAAAAAAAAAACCTGCTATGTAGGATTTCTTCTGTAATCTGTTTTGCCGACATCAGCAGGACGACGCCCAGGATCTAAAACCACCTGTTTCACAATAAGTTATATGCGCTTTGCAGATGTAATAAGTACGGTAGCTAATTATTAAACTATGTTTCAATTTCAGCTTCTTATCTTTTTGTAACTTATGGTGAAAGTTTTAACTTGGTTGTAAAACGCACGCCTACATTTTACAACAACATTATTGTCGTATTACTTATACTGTATCTAGAAACCTGTCTTTGTTCTCTTTCAGTGGAACGAGGTGACGCGTTTGTTTCGGGCCGGCATGCCCCTTCGGAAGCACCGCCAGAACTTCAGACACTACTCTTCCTGCTTCACTGCCTCTGCCGCGGTGGACTGGCTGCACCAGCTGCTTCAGAGCAACAGCAACTTTGGCCCCGATGTCACCAGGCAACAAACGGTTCAGCTCCTGAAGAAGTTTCTGAAGAACCACGTGATTGAAGATGTGAAGGGTCGCTGGGGGATGGAGGATCTAGAGGACAACAACATGCTTTACAGGTAGACCCTTGCAGAAATAGTCACGATTCCACAAAATATTTAAAATCGTTGTTTCAAAATGTAAATAAATTGTTGTTCACATAAAGTAAAGCTCTGTATGTATCGGTAATTTATTTTTTTAGATTCCCATCCACTTCTCCTCTGAAGCCCATTCCCTGTCCAGCTCAGGCCTCAGCCTCCAGCTTTGTAAGAAGACGACCCTCATTCAAGGACAAAGAGGGTTTCTTTAAGTTTCGAAACACCAAGAAGCATGAGAAGGAGACGCTGGTGAGAAGGACATCATAATATTTTTTATTTGGAATCTATTTTAATAATTAGTGTATTGCAGAGAAACAGAAATACATGTAAATGTATTTTGTTTTAAATCAGCTCAGTGGCAGTTTTCAATTTGTTTAAAAAAATACCGTGTTCTGCGTTTTTCAGGAAAATGTAGATCCTGCCCTCCAAGCGCAGCGAGAGGGAACAAATCAGCCCACAGAGGAGCAGCAGCAATATAGACGAGAGCTAACAGCCGAGGATGAAAGGGAAATCTGGAAAGACATCACCCTGACCCAGTATAAACACACTGAATGAAAACATTACTTGTGTTGTAGTTTCATACACATCTTTGCATTAATCATCTTTACATAATTTAGACGTGTTCATAAAACGTTATGCATGAAATCAAAGCGAAGGGTGAAGTGTTGCTGCCTGATATCATGTGTAAATGATGCTGTTCTTTTGTGTTTTAGTCTGCAGAGAATTCTGGGTGTTCCATCGTTCCATGAAGTTTTAGACCATCGTTGCGTAAATCCACAGAACATCATCCACAACATGACCAAAGTCAACAAACACGGAGTGGTCACTCTGGAGGACAAGACCAGTAGGTTGATTAATTGCCAACAAATCATGTGAAGTCTTATTTTAAAGTATTTTATGTTGTAACAAACAGCTGGTCTTTCCTGTCTATACTTTTTTTTTTTGTAGATGACCTTCCACACTGGGTTTTGTCTGCTATGAAGAGCCTGGCTAACTGTGAGTTACTCCACAGTTCACACTTGAGTTTCAAGCCTCAGAAAAATAAACTACAGTTTTGCTTCTTTTCACTTCATTTACCTGGAGTTAAAAGTGCAGTCTGCAGTTTCTGTAGTGCAGTCTGTAAGTTTTCTAAAATATATATTTTTAACATATTTCTTCACTCTGTCACTATCTCCTGACAGACTGATGTTAGACAAAGTAATCTCTGAAAAAAACTATAGTCCCCTTGCTTCTCCAGGTGTTACTAAAAGCATTTCTAAAAAGCCACAGTGACCCGCCGTTAACCAGCCAATAAAAACAGAGTTTTTAACCAGCCAATAAAAACAGAGTTTTTAACCAGCCAATAAAAACAGAGCTTCTCACGCCCCTAACCCACGCCCCCGCCTGTCCCAGCCCCAGCGGCCGCGCACGTTCTCGTTCAAAGTATTGCAAAGCGATGCAGAACTGTTTTGTATGTGACACAAATGTATTAAATTCCCCTTCTTCATCCCTGATCTGGACTTTTGTTTTTTTGCCAAAAGTCAAGTGATCGCTTCCTCCTCCGCTGACTCCATGACTGAAACAATGAGGAAATGAATGAATTTGTCACGAGCAAATTAAACTCGGGTTCAACGTGGCTGCGCGAGGCTCTGCAGATTTGCTGGTGTTCTGGTGTGCTGGACCAGCGCTCCATGTTTTTATTTTATTTTTTAGAACGTTTTATTAACATATAAACACAGAATATGGCAGCGGCTGCGAGAGAACATGCAGTGGAGGCGGAGCTAAGGAGGCAGAGCTGAATTTCAGCGAGAGCAAGGGGGAGCAGAGCCATATATGGCTCTGAGGGGGAGGGATCAGAATGCTTTCCCTGTTGAAAATTTTTCTAAGTGCTGCGCTCTACAGAAACTTCAGACTGCACCTTTAATAAAAGTTCAATGTAAAGATATCAGACCATCATTTATAGTTCAGACGTGTTCTAGCTGCTGTGACTTTCTCTCTTTTTTTTCCCCCCCTCCAGGGCCAAAGTACGACAGCGACCAGCCGTCTTATCCTGGGTTTGAAAGGGATGTCTTCAAAACCGTTTCTGATTACTTCTACAGCCTTCCACAACCTTTACTCACACATGAGCTGTACGAGCTGTTTATCAACGTGTTGGGTAGGTTTTCTACTCCCTGTCCATGTTTTAGGACAATAAGATTGTTGGACAGCTGCACTGACTTGTGACTTGCTCTCTAACGGTGTCTTTGACTCCTAACAGAGGTTCTGGTTGTCAGAAGTTCGACCTTTTTTTTGCACTGTTTCTTGTTTTCTGTGACCAGCTGATGTCTCTGTTTATGTGTTACAAGTCTAAAATAACTAAACCTTCTCCCTCCCCTTCACTGTCTGCTTGCACTGACCCGTTGCCTGCGCTGCTCGGCTCTCTGCTCGTCTCCCTGTCTGCATCTGCTTTCAGCGTTTTGCGGCTACGTCACTGTGCCCGGCCAGCTTCAACGTGGGAAACGCAAGAGGTCGGAGCTCCCTTCTGTCCCCCCTCCAGCCAAGTCGTCGTTTCGCTCCACAGAATGTCTTCTCCTGTCGCTGCTCAGACAGGGGTCATGTGATGAGACGGAGTCGCCCATGAGAGAGGTGCTCAGCGGGACAATTCAGTCACGACTGGCAGCATTGGGGCAAGACGAGACCAGCGGCAGTCAGCTGGGAGGCAGCTGCACAAGCCTGAGTACAGTTCTCTCCACAAGACCGCACAGGAGGAGTTGTTCACTGGAAACTATTCTTGATACCTCCATCCCCGTCACCCGACAGCAACTGTTTCTGTCCATGGACAGCCTGGCGTCTTGCTCTAACAGCAGCAGCAACCAGGATGACAGCCCAACCATCGAGCCGCAGCAAAGTTGCTCAGACTCTGCGTCCGTGGTTAAAACAAACTCTGCTATTCAAGAAAAGGCTCCGGGAGTTACAACTAGAAAAAAACTGTGTTTGCCAGTCCACATGGCTCAAAAGTCTTCGTCGCTGCGACCCAACAGCGTGGGCAGCTGTTTGGACATCGTCAGAGAGAGCAGAGGGAACGGTGTCGAAGAGAGAAAGTGTCGGAGTCGAGCAACCAGCTGCTTCGATGTGAACAACCCTGCAAGCCAGCAGCTGTCCGCTTTAGCTTCACATCCCTCCTTGTTGTCCTCCTGTCTTCCCACCTCTTCCCATCATTTCTCTCTTTCAACTGCTTCAACCAAAGCACAAGGCTCCAACACCGCCACAGAACCCAGTGGGCCCACACCCGCCTCCAGTACCTCTAATCTGTGGCCACTGCCTACGCCCGCTGTCGTCCGGCGCTGCTTCAGTTCTTTGGATGTGTCCAAGCTGCCTCGACCCGTGTCACTGCTCAATCTGCCTGTCTGTGTGCCTGCCAGAAACTTCCAGCTCCCGCAACCCAAACATGAGCACAGTAAGACCGTCTCCCCTTTACCTGTATGTCTGCTGCCCAATCACATTTACCTCATCTAACCTCTGACTAATATACATTTCTTCCTGACTCATCTTAGATACTGTAGTCCAGTTCAACTTAAAGATAAATGATATGAAAATAACTCTTTGTTATGAGTTCTGCTCTCATTTTAAACAGATAAAAGTGTTTCCCAGTCCTGGTCCTCAAAGACCACTATTTTTCTTGTTTTTGTTGTTTCCCTGCTTGAACACACTTGATTTCATTGTTGAACTACCTCCTGAACGTGTCCTCAGTTCTGTAGAAGCCCGTTAATCACCCCTTTTTTTAATTCAAGTGTTCTGAAGCAGAGAAACATGTAAAACGTCCAGGACCAGGACTGGACATCACTGGTCTAGAACAGGGGTCTACAACATGCGGCTCTGGAGCCACATGCAGCTCTCTGGTCCCTCTGCAGTGGCTCTATCAAGCTTTGACCAAAACTGAAATAAAACTGAATTTTATTGGTTGTACAACAACAACTAAAAGGGCTTGTTTTAACAGTTTTCCTGTAATTAATTTAGCAAATATATGAATGCTGGAAACATTACAAGGAGTAAAACATGCTCACTTTCACTTTACGCTTTATTTCTTCAAAGTAGGATATGTAATATGTCAACAATAAATAAAAAAAATGTCATGTTTATTGTTTTAGTTTTTAGAAACTGGGCAAAAACTATATTTATTCCTTCTTATCAAGAATCTCGTCTTTGATTTTGTCTTAGAGTGTAAAAACATCAATAAAAGTTAGAAATCATTAGATATTTTTAGTTTTACAAAATCACCCCTACTGTCCAGAAAAGCGACCTCCAAATAAAGTGGTCTGTGGGCCACCAGTTGAGAATCCCAGTTGTACCAGGTATTGTGGCTCCGGACACGTTTAATTTAGTGAACAAAGGGGCAGAAATGGTAACTGTTGCAGACCCCTGGTCTAGAAGCAGCTTGGAAACTAAAGTCCAGTGATCATTTGAAGTACAGTGTGCATACATCTGGATTGCTTTGTTTTGCATTTTGCTCCTTGTTTTTATGATTACGTTTCACAATACTTCATGATGATTTTTTTTCTTCTTTACTCTTCTACTTTGAATTTTACTAAACTGATTTTTTTTTTTAAAAACCACTGTAAACAACATTCTTGTATTTTGTCATGAACCTTATTCTTAACCTTGAATTTTTGACAAATGTCTGTCAAAATTTTACATGAAAATACAAAATTGTCATCCAATAATTCTCAGTTGTGTCGACTCATCTGGAGAGTTTCTTTTTTTATAGAAACGTTTCTATAAAAAAAGAAACTGTCCAGATGACCCGACTGAGAATTATTGGATTTGGTACCTGGATTATGTGCATGAACTTTCTTGACAAAATTGTCATGTGGTGGAAAGACTTTCCTGCAATCTGAAGCAAATCATAAACAAAATGAACCTTCCTCCCTCTGAGTGGTGCTTTTTAATAGGATAGTACAACATACCATACAATTTTAGATTCTCAGGTCTAACGCACAACACTTCATCACATCTATAGTTCATTAACATCATCCATCTATTCATCTGCCTAATCTAATGATGTCATGGCAAAAATCAAAAAGCGTTCAATACAGAAACAACTGGACTTTATTTGTAACAGAAGACGTTTGGCTTCTCGTCCGAGAAGCTTTCTCAATTCAAAGAGCAGAGAGTGTGTGAGCAAGGTTTTAAAGGGCTGAGATAAGATACAACATACCTACCGGTATGTAAATTGACGAATCGCACCTTAACCAAAATCAAAAAAAGGCGTTCAATTTTTTGATTTTATCATGTGTATGTTTGTTTAATACATTTTGTTCATTTTTTTTTTTTTTTTTACAAAAAAACACACAATACAAAACAATCCCATAAATGATAACGTACAAAATATAAAAAAATGAAAGGTAGCAGAAAGAAGAAAAAATCTTATTATATCTGCCCCTTTTTTCAAACAATCAGTTCAAACAATAATAATCTTCCAGTAACAGAACAAAATGAATAACTCTTTCTAATTTTCTAACTAATACAATACACATTACACTACTTCATATATATATATTTAACAATTTAGTTTTGATCATTTTCTTAAATGTAAACATTGACTTTGCATTTTTAACTTCATTCTCCAAACCATTCCATAATCTAATTCCCTGGATTGAGGTAGACCGTCCCTTCAAACTACGGTAGTTATGAATTTTGGTTTTACAAATATGTCTGTTCCCTTAAGATTATAACAACTTTGTCTTTTAGCAAAATGCATTTGGATATTTAAAGGTAATGCGTTATTCTGAGCCCTATACATAACTGATAAAAGATTATAATCTACCAAATCATAGAATAGAATATATCTTTATTGGCATCGTCATTGCACCGAAGCACAAAACATTGCAATTGACGCACACACCGTCCTTGAGAGGGGACGTGTGCACAACAGCCACAGCAATAATTAAATTGCGCCGCAACAATCAGATATGGAAAAAAAGGAAGGTTACAATAGGATAATCAGTGGTATTCAAAAAAGATTCTATCACATTTTGTCTTACAGGACATTCTATGATACAGTCAAAAAACTCTACCAGCACAAGCACAGATAAGACAAATCACATGTTGCATTTTGGTGGCGGAGCAGTGAGATAAAGTCTGTGGACAATCGTCCAGATAGAGCACAGTCTGCAGATGGGCTCAGCATCATGGAATGGATCATGGAACTTCAATAACTTCAATTGATAAAATAATGTGCTTGATGGATGACGGTATTGTTTTCTAGTGATAATTCTTACAGCTCTTTTCTGTAATACAAAAATAGGTTTTCTAATTGTTTTACACGCTAAAATATCACCCCAAATATCAATACAATAAATTAAAGGTTCAGTATGCAGTTTCTGTAGAACTGCAGCACTTAGAAATATTTTCAACAGGCAAAGCATTCTGATCCCTCCCCCGCTCTGCCCCCTTGTGGTCTGTTGAATTTCAAATTCAAGCTCTGTTTTTATTGGCTGATTCAAATTCAAGCTCTGTTTTTATTGGCTGGTTACAAACTCTGTTTTTATTGGCTGGAAAATGGCGGGTCACCTTTTCTTTTTAGAAATGCTTATTTACCACCTGGAGAAGCAAGGGGACAATATTTTTTTTAATTTTTTTTCAGAGATTACCTGGCTAACATCAGTCTGTCAGGAGGTAGTGACAGAGTGAAGAAATATGTTCATAAAAAAAGCTACATACTGAAGCTTTAAGTGTGGAACAATGTGTTATACAACAAATACAGAGCTTTATCATTCAATAAGTCTCTGACTTTGTACAGTACTGCAATCGATTTAGCTATTTTTATTCTTACAGAATTTGTGTTGTTTCCATGTCAGTTTGTCATCAATAATAACATTTTATCATGTCCTGGATGACTGAGAATCTTCACCAGCATACTCACACCTTGACAGTAGGGGTTTCTTCTCCAGGTGTGAGGTGTGATTTGTCAATTTACATCGGTATGTTGTATCTTATCTCAGCCCTTTAAAACCGTGCTCACACTCTCTCTGCTCTTTGAATTGAGAAAGCTCCTCGGATGAGAAGCGAAACGTCTTCTGTTACAAATAAAGTCCAATTGTTTCTGTATTGAACGCCTTTTTTTGATTTTATCATGTCCTGGATGACTGAGAATCTTCACCAACACAGATGTCATGGCAACAATGAATAGATGTGGCTGCGAAGAGTGATTTTATTTTATTATTCCTAAACAGAAATGTCTCCATCACCATGAAGTGGTTAAGACTGTTTGTGTGTGCAGGCGTTCTCCAGCCTCAGTGTGAGCGCGTGGCCATCGAGGCCCTGCAGCTTTGCACTCTCCTCCTCCCCCCTGCTTCCCGCAGGAAGCTGCAGCTCCTCATGAGGATGATGTCTCGCATCAGTCAGAACGTGGACATGCCTCGCCTCCACCCAGCCATCGGCACCCGAACGCTGGTGAGAAGCAAACAACCATCAGCCATATTCTTTCTGCACTAAACTCACACTTTGTTTTGATTTATCTACTTTATCTCGTTAGTCTCCATGATTGTTAAAAAAAAAAAAACAGGTAGTCCCCGATTTACGAGCGAGTTCCGTTCCTACGAGTCGCTCGTAAGACGAAAATTCGTACGTCGGAACACGAAACACGTGTTCTCGTAAGTCCGGATTTTCGGTCGTAAGTCGGAAAATTTATGCTAGCGCTACTACGAACACTCGTTTTTCATCACAAATGTTCATACTAGTTCATAAACATGCTCAGAAACTTGTTTCCAAACGGTTAGCTAACACACTTTCATCTAAAAACACATGAAAGTGCTGTATTTTTTGTACGTTCTTTACAAATTTACTGCTTGTTCGCCAGCTCGTAAGTCCGGAACCTCGTAGGTAAGAGCGCTCGTAAGTCGGGGACTACCTGTATATATATTTTTTTTGGTGGCGTTTGTGTTTTTCAGATGGTTCACACATTTTCAAGCTGCATCCTCAGCAGTGCTGAGGAGTGTGACTTGGATGAGCTGTTGGCCACCAGACTGGTGTCGTTCCTGATGGACCATCAACAAAACATCCTCTCAGTCCCAGAATATCTGCTCAGAGCCATCAGTGACCACATTCAATACCTGCGTGCAGTACAGGTACATCTTTAAGTTGTGGGCCCACACACACAAGTAGAGGAAAAATACATGTTTCATGATGCAGTATACCTAGCAATGCATTATGGGAAGTTGCTTAATGAGCGTTTATGTTTTCACTGTCCTGATCCCAGGTCCCTGTTGACTCTGGTCCAAACACTGATGGTGGTGATCCAGTGTTTGTTCCAGTACCGATGTACGCCTTCTGCAAACAAATAAGTGGCCCTGAGTTTGAACAGCAAAAAGTGAATTCCTCTCAGAAAGCCATGGAGGAGCTGCTGGAGATCCTGCTGACGGACCAAAAGCTAAATGAGAAAGACAGACGCAAGAAACTAAAGCAGGTAACAAAAACTGAGTGGCAGCGCTGCATCAGGAACTGTTACGAGCGGCGCAATGCAAGTTTTAATTTTTTTCTAACAAATTTATCGGGTCGATTTTTATCAAATTTACAGGAACCATGGTGTATTTTTTATCCTCGATACTTTATTTGTGCAGGTATTCATTCACAGGAGCCTGCTCAGTGGAGCAGCTGCTCCCCTGTTTTCTAAATTAGGAGTGCACTCTGTTTCTGCGCCCTCTTTTTTTGACTTAACAACATCCATCTATCATCGTTACCTGCTTCTTCCTTTTTGGATCATGGGAGTCACTGGTGCCCATGTCCAGCCATCACTGTGCGAGAGGCGGGGTGCACTCTGGACAGGTCTCCAGTCCATCACAGGGACACAGAGACAAACAAACATTCACTCTCTCACCTAGGGACAAGTTAATTATTTTTTTATTTATTTATACATTTTATTCGTTTTAAAATACAATACAAAACAATCCCATAAATGATATGAATATAAAATGAAAGGTAGCAGAGGGAAGAAAAAATCTAGTTATATCTGCCCCTTTTTTCAAACCGTTCAAACAATAATTATCTACAAATAACAGAACAAAATGAATAACTCTTTCTAATTTTCTAACTAATACAATACACATTACGCTGCTTCATATATATTTTTTTTTACAATTCAGTTTTAATCATTTTCTTAAATGTAAACATTGACTTGGCATTTTTAACTTCATTCTCCAAACCGTTCCATAATCTAATTCCCTGGGTTGAGGTGGCCCGTCCCTTCAAACTAGTTCTGAATTTTGGTTTTACAAATATGTCTGTCCCCTTAAGATTATAACAACTTTGTCTTTTAACAAAATGTATTTGGATATTTAAAGGTAATGTGTTATTCTGAGCCCTATACATAACTGATAAAATATTAAAATCTACCAAATCATGGAACTTCAATAATTTCAGTTGATAAAATAATGTGCTTGTTGGATGACAGTACTGTAGTAGTAGTGATAATTCTTACAGCTCTTTTCTGTAAAACAAAAATAGGCTTTGTGATTGTTTTACACACTTTCCCCTAAACATCAATACAATAGATTACAGTACAGGTAAGTGTGGAACAATGATTGTGTTATACAACAAATACAGAGCTTTATGTCGCGTTACCAGTCAGTCTAACATGCATGTTTTTGGTTTGTGGGAGGAAACTGCAGTACCCGGAGAAAACCCACACATGTATGGAGAGAACAAGCAAACTCCACCCAGAAAGGCCTCTGGCCGGGATTTGAACCGTGGCGACCTGCCCGCTGAGACGCGGCAGCTCTACCAAGTACCAACTGAGCTCACCTTAAAAAACATATACCTAATATAACCTCCTTATTTTATCACATAAAAGGCACCTATGCATATATTTTTCATATATATACCGTAATCACCAGTTGTTTCACCATTGTTACATTGTAAGTCTAAAATAAAAACAGCCACGACTACCGTACTTAAACGTGTAACAATTACACGTGTTGATTGAATACAACTGAAGCACGCTTTGTTCTTGATAAAATAATAACCGTATTTCCAGGTAAATGCTGCAAGCTAATAGTCAAAAAGCATATTTAATGTATGGTACCTGAAGTGTAGACCTGCAGTTGGAAGGAGCACATTTTCTGTCTTACTGTTGTTGTTGTTGTTTTCAGTTTCAGAAGCAGTACCCAGACATCTACAGTCGCCGATTCCCCTCACATGGGGAAAGTAAGGCTGACAACAAGCCGAAGATTAAAGCCCCACTCCTCAACATCAGGAAGACCAAAGCTTTCAGCATCAGGAGCTAAACCAACTCAGACTGCAGCCGTGCTGCTGCTCTGTCACATGCAGCCGTTAAAAGAACAGCGTTTCTGTCGTGGTCGAAACAAGAAGACACGGCTGAGGACTTGTTTTGCCCAGTCAGAGGCAGGTTCATAGATAGGAAGTTAAAATATTAAAAAGATGTTTCCATTTTTTTGTTTTTATATTTTATAGGTTAAGTGTTTTTGTTAATTTGAAATAAAACAGATTTGGGAGTAAAACGTGCAGAATCACTCGTCACTATATGATAATTAGCAGGTCATGTTCTAATTTATCTGAAAGCAATATATTGGGAGTAATGTTTGTATTTTACATTGGATTCTGATGTTCATGTTTCTCTCACAAAGTTCATTCTTGTCAGTTTTTGTTTGTTTGTTTTCGCTTGCGTTTGGTTTTAGAGACTTTATTTGTTCTACTTTTTGTCCTAAAGGTTCAGAACCCAGACAGTTTCCTCATATTTAACTCTGTTAATTTAAAATGTGCATGTCTTTTCCAGTTTCTTGTTTGTGTCTCGTTCCTGCTTCGTTTGCTGGTTCGAGGTGTGTTTTGCACTGGGTTTAGAGTTTAAGTTGTGAAAAACCAGCAATCGGGCGATTAAAATATTTTTAATGTGTAGTTTACATATTTCATAAGATGCTATTGTTTTGGTTTACAACCGCTTGTAAAAAGTAAAGTGTAAGTAACTTACTGATGTAAATATGCAGTACAAGCTGTGTGCTTTTCTAAAAACTGTATTGTTTTCTCATATGTTTAATGCAATACAGGTATTTTTTACGATGATGTGTTCTGATCCTACTACATGTTTAGTTTTAAATATAACAGGTCTGATGATCCTGTTTTACTTTATCTTGGCCTGTATGACGTATCAGATTGATGTTACCAGATGTTTGTTTGTACCTCAGATTAAATGAAGTGTGTATATACGTTTTCCTCTTTGTATAGTTATGTCAGTGTTTTTATCAAGTTTACTATGCAAAGTCCTGGGAAATAAACCTGATCTGCTGTGAGTGAAGTGTCTGAAATTATTTTGAGGGTTATATCACAGTCATGTATAGAAGACTAATCTCTATAAAGTATGTACCGGTAAATTTAAATTACTGTATGTAGATCGTGTGTAACGTTTCGGCACAGGTCCGACCACACTAAAACCTCAGACCTGAACCAGACAGACGCACAAAGCCCATCCCTCTGAGATTTTAATAACGGCCCTGCTTATTATATTTATTCCTTCAAGGAGAAAGAAGTTGCAGTTTCTGGTTATTTTTGTGGCGGTCTAGTCAAACTAAACATTTTGGAATTGTGGTTATGTAAATTTGGAGTCACATATGAAGCAACTTTAATATTCATTATAACTTTTTTATTCTTTTGATCAACTCTGCACAATAAAAGCTATACTGAAGTATAAGTATACATAGATTAACATTAATTTGAGCATCTTTAGTTGCATTTTACTGTGTTATACTAAAACTGGCGAGGCAGCCTGCAGCGTTATGAGCTTATATGCAGGTGCAGAGGCGGCTCTAGGGGGTGCTATAGCTCCCCCTGGAAAAATCACAGCACCCCCAGATTATTTTCTTTTTCATCTGAGTTAATATTCTTGAACATGTGGTTGTTGTGATATTTTCCTTGTAAAACACAACTAAAAAAAAAAAAAAACCAGTGATTATATTGAGTTAAAACAACAATCTGATCCACCAGCTGAAGCTCAGAAAGACGAGTGATGCTCTCAACACTGACCCAGTAAGGAGCAGAAACTGGTAACATGATCGGTTATGCCATTTTTAGCTAATACAACTTGGTAAATCATTTCCTGGCTTGTAGTGATAATAAATGATTTTATCTGATCCCTTTAAATAACTACTTTCAACCAAAATCCAAAATGAACTGTTTTATTAAAATCGTCTAACTGTATCTGAATTCATGCGTGTATAAAACTGAAATAATTCTTGCTCAAAGAGTTAATTTAGCCTTATACAAGAGAATTAAGCCTTGACTGGTTCATTATTATTGCTTGTTTATTATTGTTGTTGATTTTTAGTTAGATTATTTTTGTAATAAAACTTCAAAGACAACTTTATTTGGATGATTATTCATTTGTTCTGGTATAGAACTCCCTGTAATAACATATTCCCCCTTTACTAATCAGAATCAGTCACTGAAGTATAATCTATTAATGAAGTTGTTGTTGGTCAGTAAACTGACCAGCTGGTGCCAAACTTTAATGAATGAAAAATAAATAAAACAAAAGTAGTGGAGTTGAGATGGAAAAGATGTCACCCTTCTTCCTCCATCTCACCCTTCGTCATGGCTACAAGCTTCTACCCCAAGATTGTTAGACTCATTAACCCCTAGTCTGAATTATCACTGTGAAAACAAATCACTGTAATATCATTTGGTTATGTGCTGCTGATCTCATGCTGCTGATCTATTTCATGTTGCTGTGTTCACTCGTCCTCATCTGCTCACACAGACTCATGTTCGTGCTGCTGTTGTTTGGCGCATTGTTTCGTACTAGTATTGCTTAATGTATTTTTAGTTGAGTGTATTTCTTATTTCATGTCTCTGATCTTTTTACTGTTTTTCTTTACAATTTGTATTTTTGTTGGATGTGACTGGGACCGTGTGCATAGTTTCATTCCATGAATGACAGTAAATACACATTGACTTTGAGAACTGAAAGAATAAATTATCCTTCATAGCATCCTCAGTAAAATGCTTTGCCCTGCAGAAAAATATCTCTGGAGCCGCCACTGTCCAGGTGGAACATTAAATTGAAGCTACAAGATTAAAACTGACCTGGATCCTGCATGTAACCGATGTAAACAAACTCCAGATACACACATCCTGGACTGTCCAAAGTTGCAGATGGCAATCTGCATTATTTTTGATACTTTCTCTGTGATATGTAGTTAAACTTTGTACCCATCACCATTCATCTCATTGATTGAGGTGGCCCCTGTACATCCAACTGCAAGAGGATGATTGCAACACTGGAAAATATTAGATCTACCGGTACTCTGAAAGGTTCTGTTGAGGGATTCTGGTTCGGTGGCTTCAGGATTCAATCTCTTCACTGGTGATGTGGTGTCTTCGTGCCGTGATCTTCGGCTCTCACTGGAGCGGTTCGCAGCCGGGTACGAAGTGGCCGGGATGAGAATCAGCACCTCCAAATCTGAGGCCATGGTCCTCAACTGGAAAAGAGTGGATTGTTGCTCTCTTCAGGACAAGGGTGAGATTCTGCCTCAAGTGGAGGAGTTCAAGTATGTCAGGGTTGTGTTCACAAGTGAGGGAAGAATGGAGTGTGAGATTGACAGATGGATTGGTGCGGTGTCTGTAGTGTTGCGGACTGTACCGGTCCTTTGTTGTGAAGAGGGAGTTGAGCTGTAAAGCTCTCTGTTTACAGGTCAGTTATGTTCCTACCTTCAGTGAGACACTTGGCAGCCAAAAATATGAGATCGCGGATACAGGCGGCTGAAATGAGTTTCCTCTGCTGGATATGAGAAGTTCAGTTATCTGGGTGAGACTCGCTGCTCCTCCACATCGAGAGGAGCCAGTTGAGGTGGCTTGGACATCAGGTAAGGACAGTGGTGGAGAAAGTACTCAAACACCGTACTTAAGTAAAAGTACAAATAAACAGACAAAAATGTACTCTATAGTAGAAGTGCCATATTAATATTTTTACTTAAGTAAAAGTAAATAAGTACTTGCTTTTAAAAATACTTAAAGTAAAAGTACTTGCTGAATGTTTTACCAAGTAAATAAGTACTTGCTTTTAAAAATACTTAAAGTAAAAGTATTTGCTGAATGTTTTACCTAATTCAATGGTCTACAATACCATTACTGTAAGTGTGCGTACTGTATGTATATTTTCTGTAGTACATTAATAGTGTTGAGTCATTTTAATGAACAATGCTGCAAATAATACATGTTTTTATTGGGTTTACTCTGTGACACAGTTCACACTAATTAGACTTGTGACTCTGTGCATCAGTAGGCTATTTCAGGGATGACATGCAGAGTTAAATGTCATTAAGCAAAATAAGAATAATAAGGAATGATTATACCTTTGAAAGTTTGTATTTAACACAAAGTAAAACCATTTGTGTCATTTTAACTGCAGTAAAAACATTTTTAGTAAAAGTTGTCTGTTTGAAAATAGGAGCATTAGACCTAACACAGAAATAGACACTGATCATTTCAACTTCAGTTTGTCATCAACTCTAGTTAAAATATTGTCTAGTCAACTTTGTAATGGATCAACAATGAACAATATTTTAACTTCCTGACACCTGACACGGGCGGCCGTGGCGTAGTGGTAATGGCAGTCGTCCCCCGATCGGAAGGTTGGCGGTTCGAATCCCGGTTCCCCACACCATGTGTTGTTGTGTCCTTGGGCAAGACACTTAACCCAGAGTTGCTCCCGGTAGGACTGGAAAGCACCTTGCATGGTAGTCTGCCGCCACCGGTTTATGAATGTGTGTAACTTTGAGATTTTCACTAATGAAAAGTGCGTTATAAATTGAATTTATTATTATTATTATTTTCAAAACTTGAACCTGAATGTTGAGACATTTGGAGACATCTCTTGTCTCCTAACATCCCATGAACTGACACATTTTAATAATGCAGCAAAAATTTCTTGTTCAAGTTCAGAAGAAGTTGGTTTTCAAAGTTTTTTGAGTCCAGTCTGGCTCTTTCGGGAGAGAAAATCTGTCCTGCTGTACTAAACAGTATTTCAATAATCTTTCAATAATATTTCAATAATATTTCAATAATATTTCAATAGTCTTTCAATAATCTTTCAATAAGGCCATGGGTGGTGTGTATCTTCTGGCTGAATATTTGTGGTGGAATCCATTTTGGGTGTGTTACTGTAACACACCCAAAATGGTTTCCACCACAAATATTCAGCAGTAACTTACTGGTGCTGTGGGTGCTCCCATGTCAATGACATACTAGAATATACATCATTGGTCCAGCTCTTCTTGAAGGCAGGTCTAAGGTTACCTGTCCACTTTGCAGTGATTCAATGGACTAACTCTCTCGACATCAGTTACTTTCAAACTAACGACAAATCAAAAAGCTGCAACGTGAATGTAACTTGTAACTCAACACATTATAGAAATGTAGTGTAGTAGAAAGTACAGATACTTCATGTAAAATGTAGTGGAGTAAAAGTACCCACATTTAATTCTACTTAAGTAAAGTACAGATACATGAAAATGTACTTAAGTACAGTACAGTAACAAAGTATTTGTACTTAGTTACATCCCACCACTGGGTAAGGATGCATGGGCTCCTCTCTAGGGAGGTGCTTCAGGCATGTCCGACTGGGAGGACACCCAGAGGAAGACCCAGGACACGCTGGAGAGACTATGTCTCTCAGTTGGCCTGGGAACACCTTGGAGTCCTCCCAGAAGAGCTGGAAGAGGTGGCTGGAAAGAGATGTCTGGACCTCCATGCTCAAGCTGCTGCCCCCACGACCCGACTTTGAATCAAGCAGAAGATGATGGATGGATGGCTGGATGGATGGATGGTTCTGTTGAGAGATTTTGGGACACTTGGCAGCCATTTATGTCTTATACTGAGAGTATGTCAATGCCTGTCTGGTGTCTGATCTGGTGTGCGAGGGGTGGGAGGGGATTTATTTGTTTATTTATTTGTGTGTATGAGTTCTGAAAATAAAAATCAACAAGAAGGCATTGGTTTAAAAGAAAAAGTGAAGCTTCAATCATACTTTGGACTCTTTGCTCAACCGTTGCCTTTAAAGTATAATATCACAAACAGCTGGCATGAAACTTTCTCTAAAGACACATCTGGCTGCAGAACCCCTCTGACTCATCAAACATCAGCCTCACCTCAGAAGAATGACGTGTCGACAGCAAGCTTCCATCCTGAGGTTTTGTCAGCTGGTTGTCATTTGGAAACAATTTCACGAACCAGTGGGGCATGTCGCAGTGACTGCGTCCACTTCCTGCGTCCAGTTTGCAGCTTTAGAAGTTCAACCATAGAGAGGGTTTCAGCTGTTTTCATGGGACGACTGTCACAATCAACTTTGTTATGTGTACTGGTTACACAAGAAAAACATACATTTGACCTGGAAATCCTTCATTAATGCAAACCAGTGGCGGCTGGTGATTTTTTTTTATGGGGGGGCACCATGAACTGTTAAATTTTTTTAAACATGTGTAGAAGTATGCATAATTATGTTTGTATACTGTAAAGTAAGTTTGTTCATGTTTTTATTTGTATATATCAGGTGTATCCATTTGTATAAAACTATCATTAATAAAACATGGTTCATCTTCACCTTGTTTGAGGCATCAGTGTGAAAAGAGAATGGGAGTGTTCTGCTTCCACTTTTCAATTTTTGGACAACTTCTATCATATTCTGTTATAATTATTTTAGTAATACAAGTTCATAATATAAATAGAATTGTGAGGGTCCAGACTTAAATAAGGACAAAGGTGTTCAAAAATCCACCAAATAATTCAATTTAATAGTTCCAAAAATAAACTAACAAATAATTAAATTTCAATGAAAAATAAATCAAAAGATAATAACAAATTTGGGCCCAACTTAAACAGGTCAACTGAAGTCTAACAAGGAGGAATGATTCCAGATTAGATTTTAAATAACTGATTTATGGGGAAGAAAAATGATCTATTTTACTGTGATTATGTTATTTCAACAACCTAGTAAACAAAACAACTTGATATTATATATGAATGTTATAATATAATGTGATACGATAAATAAGACTGACTTAGTATTAAGTATTAGAGTACATAAGTACATAAGTATTAGACATATGATTATTTTATTATTAACCTTGTGGTGCCCAGCCCACTAAACACAGGGATAACAGTTATATTTGTGCTTTTTATCTGTAGAACAAGAGAGTTTGCAGGCTGTCATAACACTGACCGTCATTATTTAACATGAGCATTATTGAGCATGCATAATCAGGGTACTTCCATGGCACATTTTTATCTGTATAAATACTTAATAATTCAATGTTAATAGGAGCTAGTTACTTGCAAAGGGCTTTGTTTTCATTCTCCAGATCAATACAGTATAGTATAATTGCAAACATTTATTGAGCAAATAGATAATAAATAAAACTCAAATGCATTCACTGACTTGTTTCTCTCCCTCCTCCCTCCAACGTAAAATAAAAGTTCACTGTTTTATTTGACTGAGTCTGGAGCTGATCAAGTGAAATATGTTCTGCATGCGTCTGGGCCTTCAGCGGAGCCTTCAGTCTGTTCCCAGGTTGGACCTTGTTTAGGTGCAGCGTGGAGCCCAGGGCAGGCGGCTGAAAGGAGAGGAGACAAAGCTGATTTGTTCAGCTGTGGGGGGAGAAAGTCTGAGAAGGAGGGGAGAAAGTGGGAGCAATAGAAATGAAAGAAAAATAGGAGAGGGAGTGAGGCAAGATGGAAGAGGGGAGGGAGAAAAACGAGAAGATGGAGGAGGAGGGGGCTTGGTTTCCGTCTCTGCTGCAGGGAATGTGTGGTTTAAACCCAACAAGTCTCTTTTACTGCATTCGTGGGAGCAGAAAGAGTGAACAGCATCATGGTGAGCCGGTGAGTGATCATCTTCATTTTCCTCAAACTTCTTTTAGAAGAGAAACAAGAAGAAATGTGAAGATGTTCGTGTTTGTTGGTTTTCTGGAGCTAAACTGGAGAAGTCTGTCCAGCACATGTGTTTTCCTGAAAAAGAAAATGTGTTAGACGATGAGCTGAGAGGATTTTAGTTCATGCAAAGTTTTCCACAAGATCTATCTTCTCTGTTTTCTGCAAAAACAGGAGAGAAAATTAACCAAAACTATGTGACGGTGAAAAACAAAGAAGGATAATCAGAAAGAAACGGACTGATTGTATAAAATAAATCAAACTAAACAGAAAAGTGAAAAAAGTTTTAATGTTTCCAAAGGATGATTTAAAGTTCTACAAAGTAACTCTTAATTTCTAATTTGTATTATCTGTGTATATACTGTATATAGATTTTTAAAAAAATATATTTTTTGTATTGGTTCTGCTCTGTCCTCTGTGCTGCTGTGGCAATGCAAATTTCCCCACTGTGGGATTAATAAAGGAATCTTAATCTTAAATTAAAAAAAATATTATTTTATTATTTTGTTGTGTGCACAACTAGGTAGGAGCTCTATTTTAACTTAAAATCAGCGTTTACATTTACAAATCTCTATTTCTGGCTTGTTCACATGGTGCAAACGACTCCTGGTTCCAGCATCGAGCATCCTGCTGCAGGATACAGGAGGATGTTTGAGACGGTGGAGGAGCTCACTGAGCCCATTCCTGCAGAAATCACCGGTGAGAAACCCTAAACACAACAACCAGCACAAGCAAAGATGTGCTTTAAATCCAATAAAACTTTACTTTTCACATGTTTGTTTTTAATTTTCAAAGGTTTTGTGCATCTCAGTGATTGTAATCATGAGAAAATGTCTCGGTCGTTATACGTCAAGATGTCATTTAGTTCAATATTTTGATGCCGAGTGAAATAAAACAAGGAGCCGAGAAGTGAAACTGCTTTCCTGGAGTCAGATGTTCCTGTTTACTCAGGTGATCTCCCATCATGGCTGGGGGGGAGTCTGCTCAGGATGGGTCCAGGTCTGTTCGAGGTGGGGGACGAACCTTTCCACCACCTGTTTGACGGACAGGCTGTCATGCACAAGTTTGATCTGAAGGACGGTCAGGTGACTTACTACAGGAAGTAAGAAAAACTCTAACTTATAAATCAAAGCACACTTTTTAACACAAGTTGCTCTTTGTTGTCTTCTCTTCAGAAAGCTTCATCTTTTGCTGATTACACATGCTGCTGATCTCATGCTGCTGATCTCATGCTGCTGATCTCATGCTGCTGCACAGTAGTCCCTCGTTTATCGTGGGGGATCCGTATTCCGAAGGCCCACGATAAGTGAAAAACCACAAAGTAGGAATAGTAGTATAAGTACAGTAAGAAGTAAGTTTCTTTGCCACCTCAAGGGCTCTTGGCCACGCCCACTTCTCAGCTTTGCATGGTGAAAAGCTGATCAGCTGCAGCAGGAAGTTTATCCTGCAGTATGGGCTGCAGGAGGTGCTAAATACAGGTGGTCCCCAACTTACGAATGAGTTCCGTTCCTACGCCCCGTTCGTAACTTGAAAATTCGTAAGTCGGAACGCGTTACACGTGGCGTTCGTAAGTCCGGATTTTTGGTCGGAAGTCAGAAAATGTATGCTAACGCTGCGCCGCACACCCGTTTATCAACATGAGACTGAACAACCGTACATACTGGTTCATAAACATGCACAGAACTTTATTTACAAACGGTTAGCTAACACACTTTCATCTAAAAACACATACCAGTGCTGTATTTACTGTACAACAGTACTGTTCGTAAGCGCGTTCGTAAGTCCGGAACGTCGTAAGTCGAGGCCGTCGTAAGTCGGGGACCACCTGTACAAATAATACTTTATTTAAAATAAAAATTCCATGCCGATCGTGCGGCTCATCCATCAGTCAGCCGATTGAGTGTCATCTCCAATCTTATTTTGAAAACCTGCGATAAACGAAACGCGAAGTAGCGAGGGACTACTTTATTCATCATGCTCACCACAGACTCATGTTCGGGCTGCTGTTGATACGCCATATTGTTTTACATTATTAGTGTTTAGTCTCCATCTTAGATCTTTTAGCGTATTGTTTAGTATTCGTTTAGCGTATATCTTACAATCTTACATACTGCTTATTTTTATATTTTTGCTATTTTTGGGTGTAACATGGGACCTTAAATACATAATTTTGTTCCACCTCATGTACCACATGTGGTGCAAATGACGATAAAGACACTTGAACTTGAATTTGAACTTCAGGAAGCTAAATGTGCTGAAAATAGCTGAAGAAGTTGAAACTGAGTTGATAAAGTAAGAAAAAAAACATTAGCTAAAAGCTATAAAAGCTAAATGCTTAAAAGCTAAAGTAGCAAAAGGCCAGCTTTAAGCTAAAAGTAGCAGAATGTTAGCTAAAAGTTTAAAGTGGCTCAAGAAAACAAAGTTTGCCTAAACAAATTTCAAAGAGCAGCATTTCTGAAAAAATTATGACAATCTCATTTTTATTCTGTGGGGAAAAGTGAAATATTTTGAGAAGTATAAAAGTTACAAAGGTCAAATGTCACTGCACCCATCTCCTCAATGAGTGGAAGGATTTCATACGGCATGCTGAAATAGTGTAAACTATATGCAGAAGTGTATTGCAAATAAACAGCAATTATAAAACCAGGAAACAATAGTGTAAATGAGGATTTTTTTTTTAAATGCTGGCATGTATGAGGGGAGAGAATGGAGCCTGTGAAACTCAGGAAAATCTCTGCTTGTAAATTCCTCGCAGCTTGATTGTTGCCAGACGAGACACGACCAAAGAGCTGCCGCAGACCACAAGCATCCCTCATGAAATATCTCACACAATATGAAGGCCTTTTAATTTCCCTGAGGAGAACCTGTGTTGTTTTTAAATATAGAAACTAGGGGTGCAAATCTCTCAGTGTCTGGAGAATCGATTCCGATTTTTGATGCACCGATTCAATTAAAAATCGATTTTCGATTGTAAAACGATTTTTATTCCACGATCGAATTTTCGATTCTGAAACGATTTTCGATTCTGAAACAATTTTCAATTGAAATCATGAAAAGATTAAACAATAATGTAAACAAATAAAACATTTATTTAAAACAATAATGTATGCTTGTAGCAAACATTAATAATGTCAAATAATACAGTATAAATACAGCAGCCTGAATTGTGAGCAGATGGGTATATGAATAGAATGCAGCAGCTTTAATCGGGTCCCGGAGGTCACTGGTGCCTATATCCAGCAGTCACTGTGCGAGAGGCAGGGGACACCCTGGACATGTCTCCAGTCCATCACAAATAATTCAAAATACAAACGTAAACAAAGATTTCAGCCTACTGTATTGCATAAACATTTAACTCAAAATAAAATAGACTTCAAAATCATATTGCATTCATCCATGTTTCAAATGTGTATGGATGGATTTTGTTTAAAAGATTTGTTTGGTAAATCTTTTCAGCCATCTATCCATCATCTTTACCCGCTTTATCCTTATCGGGTCCTGGAGGTCACTGGTTCGGGTCAGATTTCTTCTTCTTTCTGCCACCTTTCATTTTATGTATTCTTTCATATACTATGAGATATGGTTTTATTTTCTTTATCTTTTGGGTTTTAATGTTAAAAAAATATCGATTTTGGGGCTTTTAGAATCGATTCTGAATCGCCAGGACTAAGAATCTAGATTCTTTAAAAAAAATCAATTTTTCCTGCACCCCTAATAGAAACGCTGTGTGATGTTTGTGCTCAGGTTTATCAGGACAGATTGCTACGTTCGTGCCATGACTGAAAACAGAATCGTCATCACAGAGTTTGGCACCGCAGCTTATCCTGATCCCTGCAAAAACATCTTTTCCAGGTAAACCCGAGCATCAGAGCTCAGGTGTTACTCAGACAACCCGTTGAGTCTTCCACTGGATGAAGATGTTTCTGAAGAAAAAAGCAAAGCATATGAGGACATAGATTAGTTGCCTGTCCTAGAATTACATTCAAGAAAAGCATTAAAGTTTAACCACTTTACTAAATGTAAACCAATTACTCCATTATATGGTTAATAAATCAAGAGATTAAAAATATTCTGATTATTTGAACAAAGGTAAAACACCAAAAAACAACTTTTTTTTCTTTGAAAGGTGTTAAAATCTACATTTTATTCTTAATAATGACCAGGATTCTCAGGTCTTTTACTGTTTCTGTGATGGTTGGTCTGAACATCACCGTAGATCACAAGCAAACAGGAGATGACCAAAACCAAACTTCTCCTCAGTTTTCTTCGTGCTTGTGTTTGTTCAGGTTCTTTACTTACTTCAAAGGCATGGAAGTGACTGACAACTGTATGGTGAACATCTATCCTATTGGTGAAGACTTCTACGCCGTCACAGAAAGCAACTACATCACCAAGGTTGATCCAGACTCTCTGGAAACGCTGGAGAAGGTGGGCTGATAGCTTGTCCAGTCCAACCATCCAAACAAGTTATTAAAGAGTTTGAAGATCATTGTGACATCATCAATAGAACAAAGAGCTCCGCCATTGCAGTTGTCCTGAAAGTGGTGAATGACATTTTCCATTTCAACTTGTGTGCATGTTTTTACATTAGGTAGACCTGTGTAAGTACCTGTCAGTGAATGGGGTTACTGCCCACCCCCACACTGAAGCAGATGGCACAGTCTACAATATTGGAAACTGTTTTGGCAAGAACATGAGTCTGGCATACAACATCGTAAAGATTCCTCCTGCACAGGAAGGTGAGTCGTACAACCAGCAGGCTTTCTATGCAGGTCAAAAAGTACAAACAATTATAGGTTTTACCACAGTGAAGTACATTTAACAGTTCTTCCTCTGATTTTATCCTCAAATGGTGTCCCTGTTGAGTTTGTTGATTCCTATAAATATTTGGGTATCCTGGTCGATTCACATCTCTCTTTTAAACTCCACGTGGAAAACCTAGTAAAGAAATTGAAAGTTAAAGGTACTGTGACATGATGTTGGAACTATGCATAAAGTGGCACAACATATATATGTTGTATCATTCAACTATGTTTGTTTTTACAAGCAAAATGATAAATCAATGAAAATTTGTTTCAAAGTGATTTTAAACTTGGCGCCGTGTTTCGTCATGGGAAATCCGGGTACTTCCGCATGCAACGTCATGGGACTTTGGGACATGAAGTTCAGTCTGCTGCTGCTATTAGTACGCAGTTTCATTGTCTTCAAGATCGCCTTTTTTTTTGTTGTATAACTTGAAAAATGCCGGTACGTTGTGTTGCATTTGGGTGTTCTAATATCGCCAGTGAACAAGTGAGCCTTTTCACTTTCCCAAAATATGAAAAACTTCATCAAGAATGGACAAAACAAGTCCCCTCGCTCCCTGAACGGTAAGGCTCAAATAAATACGGCTGCAGACCTACATTATAACCAGCTGTTTCTTGTTCATCACTTGAACTAACTTCGGCTTCCCAAACTGAAGACAAATCGCTCAAATCTTCACTTAAATTGCTTAATTCCTCGGTATTCTCTGCCATTGTTATTTACAATGTACGTTCATTACATTGCGTCATAAAAATGCGTCGGCGTTTAACCCCGCCTTTCTCCACGTTTCTCACGTTTCTCTACGTCCGTCTGCTCTTTGTGGACTTCACATCTGCCTTCAACACCATGATCCCCCAAACTCTGATGGACAAACTATCCACACTTGGACTAAGCCCCTCCGTTTGTAACTGGGTCTAGACTTCTTAACAAACAGACCTCAGTCCGTGAAGATCCACAACTTCTCCTCCTCCACCATTACCCTCAGCACTGGCTCTCCTCAAGGATGTGTGCTGAGCCCTCTTCTGTTCACTCTGCTCACATATGATTGTGCAGCCACCCATCCAGGCTGTCATATTGTAAAGTTTGCAGATGATACAGCTGTGGTGGGATGCATCACAAACAATGATGAGTCCAGCTACAGGCAGGAGGTGGAACACCTGGAGAGCTGGTGCAAAGAGAATAACCTTCACATCAATGTGAAGAAGACAAAGGAGATGATTGTGGACTTCAGAAGGAACAAACAAACCCACACCCCACTGAACATAAGAGGATCTGCGGTGGAAGTGGTCTCCAGCTACAAGTACTTGGGTGTACACATGAATGATAACCTCAGCTGGAGCAACAACACCACCAGCCTGATCAAGAAAGGTCATCAGAGACTCTACTTCCTCAGACGGCTGAGACGTGCTGGTCTGAGCAGCCCAGTCCTCACCTCCTTCTACAGGTGTGCAGTGGAGAGCATCCTGTGCTCCAGCATCAATGTGTGGCATGGAGGCTGCACAGTTGCAGAGAGAAAAGCTCTGCAGAGAGTGGTGAAGGCTGCACAGAAGTTGTTGGAGTCAGTCTCCCCACCATCACAGACATTTACACCTCCAGATGCAGGAAAAGAGCCACCTGCATCATGAAAGACCCCACTCACCCAGCACACACACTCTTTGCCCCACTCCCCTCAGGACGGAGGTTGAGGAGCATCAAATGTAGAACCACTAGACTGAGGAACAGCTTCTACCCTGAGGCTGTTAGACTCATGAATAAATAAATAATAAGAATAATCACTGCAAAATATCACATCATGCTGATGCTGATCTGTTTTCTTGTTGCTGTGTTCATCTGTGACCATCTGCTCATACAGACTCGTGTTCGTGCTGCTGTTTGTAATGATGTTTTTCTATTACATTAGGGCTTAGTGTATTTCTAGTTGATGTTTTTCTTAGTTATATCCTAGATGTTATTACTGTTTTTCTCTTACATTTTGTTGTTGGATGTAACTGGGACCCTGTGTACATAATCTCGTTTCATCACATGTACCACATGCGGTGCAAATGACAATAAAGACTCTCTCTCTCTCCACCCGAAAACTGCGACGCACTGCAGAGTTACGTCAGTAAAACTATTTTATTAAAAAATACTTTTATATATTAATTATTCGAAGCATCTGTGTACAAAAAAATCAAAGCTGAGTAGCTCCTCTTTCTAAAGATGTCTATGTTTTAGCATATTGTCACAATACATGTACCTTTAAACTGGGTTTCTTTTTCAGAAACAGATCCTGTCTAACACTGAATGCTAGTAGACGCCTTGTAACTGTGGCTTTCCTTCCCTCCATTTACTACGGTGACATTCTTTACATGAATGGTCCTACAAGCACCCTGCAGATGTTGGATGTTGTCTATCATGGTGCACTAAGATTCATAACTGGCTGTGATTATCGTACCCACCACTGCACCCTGTATTCACTGGTTAACTGGACATCATTAACTTCACGCAGACTCTTCCACTGGTACATTTTCATCTTTAAATCACTTCTTGGTCTGCTGCCTTCATACATCTCCTCCTACATGTCTTTGTGTGAGTGCAGCTACAGTGTGCGCTCTCAGGACATGATTACCTGCAGTGTTCCGTCAGTGAGGACTGAACTTGGCAAAAGGGCCTTCTCCTACTCTGCTCCTGCTTCCTGGAATATCTTACAAAAAGATCTGAAGCTCTCGACCTTGACCTCTCTAAATAGTTTTAAGAATCTGTTGGAATCCTGGCAAAAATCAATGCAGACATGTTCTTGTTACTGATTTTCTACATCTACCTTGCAATCTGTCTGTTTTTGCTACTTTGATATCTTTGTTTTAACTTGTTTTAAAAAAATCTGTATTTCTCTCTTATCAAAAGTCAAAGTCAACTTTATTGTCAAAACTGCAATATGTACAGGACATACACAGGATTGAAATTGCATTTCTCTCTGTCCCTCGGTGCAACAGTAAACATTTAAACACTAAAACAATAAAACATTTAATAAACATAAGCATAAAATGAAATAATAATTATGATTGTCTATTGTTGATTGTTCAAGGAAATTCTACTGTTGCTGTTGTCATCATTCTTTAGTTTGTAGACAGGTCTCTCTTTCATAACATTTGGAAATTGATATTTCAAACTGAACCATTAGATATAATTTATAACTTTTTTTTTTTTGATTTTATGATTTACAGTGAGTCCTTGTAACTCCTTTGTGTGGATCTGTGTGTTTCTAGATGGCTCAGACCCTCTAGAGAAATCTCAGATCATGGTTCAGCTGCCCAGCAGTGAGAGGTTAAAACCCTCCTACGTACACAGGTACAGATTTATCTCATCAATACATCCTGTTTTTCTTTTGCCTTTATGTGTCTTAAATGCAGTTTAACTAAATGCACGTGTGCCCTTGCCCTTTTTCTATGATTACCTGTCCTTTTGGGAGTGTAGTTTCGGTATGACAGACAACTACTTTGTATTTGTGGAGCAGCCAGTGAAGATCAACCTTCTCAAGTTCTTGTCTGCTTGGAGTGCCAGAGGAGCCACCTACATGGACTGCTTTGAATCCAACGAAAACATGGGGGTAAAAGAAGCCAGAAATGCTGAGTGCTGAGAATCACATCATCAGGACATTCAGATTTGTTACAATGGGCTTGTGCTGGTGAACCCAATGGTGCAAGCAGGCAGGCAAGGACTCAGGATGAATAAATAAAATAAAGAATTTTCCAACAAAACAAAAGAGCTGACAGGGCAGCAAAACAACAGAATGATCAAGAGGTACTCATAAAACAGACATGTCATCACCAGTAGACATAAGACACTGCCAGGACAAGGAGTGAGACAAACACACAGGCTTTAATGCAGCAAACACCAATTAGACAAAGTGATGATACCTGTGAGTAATCACAGATGCTAAAGACAGAGGATGCAAGACATAAACACAACACAAGATGGAGCTAGATACTAAGGAAACACAAACCCTATAAAGCTAGAAATAGAGGATGGGAAGAAAGAATGACCAAAACACAACACCATGGGGCTAGACACCAGGGAACAAAAACCACAACTCCTAAAAGTATATGTACCTGTGTTGTAGACATGGTTCCACTTGGCTACCAAGAACCCAGCAGACTATCTGAGGAACCACAAGTTCAGAACTTCAGCTTTCAACATCTTTCATCATATCAACACGTATGAAGACCAGGGCTTCATCGTGGTGGACCTCTGCACATGGAAAGGGTGAGTGTAAAGCTCTGTTTTCTGCATCCTGATGGGTTATAGATGACTTCGCTCTATATTTGCAGCCATGACTTTGTGTATAACTACCTGTACCTGGCCAACCTGAGGGAGGAGTGGGAGGAGCTGAAGAGAGCGGCTATGACAGCTCCTCAGCCGGAGGTCAGACGATATGTCCTGCCGGTGGACATTCACGGGGTGAGGAGAGAAAGACACATCATTTAATTGTTGTCTGCGGATGATGATGTTCTTGTTTGTTTGCAAAACATCTAATCGAACTCGATAGATTGTAATGAAGCATTTAACTTTTATAACAGATTAATTTAGGCATCAACCAGATTCAACATGGCTGCTACAGACAACTGACATTGAAAAAACTCCACTAAAACTGCTATAACAGTCAAATTTGATGTGGTAGTAGCCAAGACTCATTCCCAACACGTACTCTGAGCTGGACAGCCACACTGGATAGATGAAAATAAATAAATAAAAACACTCATATAGTCATAGATTTACATCAATAAATAATATTTTGGCGCAATTCTCGGCCCACGGTTTTCAATCTGTTACAACAAATCATATCTCAAAACGTTCAGCTTGTTCAGGACAATCCTGCTATGACTGTTGGTATTGGTGCAACTTCAGCTTTTTGAAGTATTTAGCCTTTTCTACCTTTTTTTCAGATAGAAAATTAATTGAGTTCATTTTACATCCTTTAAATCTTTAGATTGTTTACAATAGTTTACTGCTCCTTTTTACATTTTGTTCTGATTCAGCTTCTTTCAGCTTCCTTGTGCAAATTCAAACTTTTTCAGCTATTTTAGCTAATTTCATCTGTTTTTTTTTTGTCTCCAACTGTTTTGTGCTTCTTTGAGATTTGTTCTGCTAACTACATTTTTAAGCTTCTTCTAACTTCTTTCCACAAATTTCAGCTTGTTATGCTCCTTTCAGCTTATTTCTGCAAGTTTCAGCTTTTTCTGCTATTTCACCTATAGTTTTTAGCTGTTCATGCTATTTTTTTGTTTTTCCAGCTAATTCTACATTTTTTTGCACTCATTTAAACTTTTTTCAGCATAATTTAGCAAAAATGTGCTCTCTCCACTTTCTTCTGGTAACTTAAGCTTCTTTCTAAAATTTTTGCTGCTTTTCAGGATTTTTGTGTGTGATAATTTTAGCTTTTTCAGATAATTTCCACTTTTTTGTGACTATTTCTGTGTCTTTCAGCTTAATTGAACAAACGTGTTCTTTCTGCTTTCTTCTGCTAATTTGAGCTTGTTCCCCATTTTCAACATTTCCTTTAGCTAATTTAAGCTGTTTTCAGATAAATTCAAGTTTTTCATGGTGATTTTTGCTACTTTCAACATAATTAACTTATTTATGGTAATTTCAGCTTGTCATGTTGTTTTCATCTTATTTCTGCAAGTTTCATCTTTTTCTGCTATTTCAGCTACTATTTAGCTTTTTCAAGCTAATTTTAGCCTTTTCAGCCAATTTCACATTTCTTTAGCTCATTTCAGCTCTTTCCGCATTGTAGTTTAAGCTTCTTTATGCCTATTCAGTTACTTTTCAGATTTATTTTGTTAATTTTAGCCTTGTTTTAGATAATTTCCTAACTTTTGTGCTCATTTTTGCTCATTTAAACCTAATTCAGCAAAAATGTGTTCTTTTTGCTTTCTTCAGCTGATTTTTGTTCTTTCATTTCAGCTGTTTTTCAGCAGGTTCTTCAGCAATAAGCATTCACACTGTATTTTGACAGAAAATGCAATTTCTCTGGTTCATCATGTTTCACAGAACTCTGATTTCAGCAGCTCACTTTTTAAAAGGCACTTTTTTGTAGATCTGGACTTACAGCCTCAGCTTTTACTGATTTATTTACTTATTTATTTATTTAGTGAGTGTGTTTATGACATGCCCCTCACTGCTGTCAGCCTCCCGTGGAGTGGATCAGGACGTGTGTTTTTCTGCCTGCGTTCAGGGGGAGCAGGGGAAGAATCTGGTGTCTCTGCCCTACACCACAGCTACTGCTGTTCTTCACAGTGACGGCACCATCTGGCTTGAACCTGAAGTGCTGTTTTCAGGACCAAGACAGGGTATCGCACAGAAACACACTCAGATAACGCACACTGCTGCACATACACACATGCAGTCAATCAGATCCTTCCATTTTTTTCTTTGTACAGTTTACATTTTATATGGTAGACTATGCATTTCACACTTATTAAGCTGTTTAAATATAGAAGTAGCTGAATGGTTAGAACAGTTGTCAGTTGGGGGTTCGATTCCACCAGCAGTCACATGTTGAAATGACCCTGAGCAAGACGCTGAACCAATCATTGCCTCTGACGTGTCCCATTGATGTATGATCTAGTGCTGTATGAATGTGTGAATGAGGGTTGTAAAGCACTTTGAGTAGCTTGATCACATACAGCACATCCACCAAACACATCAGATGAAGTATAAATGCATGTTCTCGTCTCTTTCAGCCTTTGAGTTTCCACAAATCAACTACCCTCGGTGTTGTGGAAAGAAATACTCCTTCGCCTATGGACTCGGACTGAACCACTTCATTCCTGACAGGGTAACCCCGCCTGTAGAACGAAACCATCCTGTAACGTTGTCGGACCATGTCAGCAGCTGCTGGTGTTTCCACAGATTGTCAAGTTGAACGTGCAGACCAGAGAGACCTGGGTGTGGCAGGAGGAGGACTGCTACCCATCAGAACCACTTTTTGTCCCCACACCTGGAGCCACAGAGGAGGACGATGGTGAGATGGAAACAACTGGTCTCAACTGGAAACTCTTACCATGCATTTTCTCTGGTTACTGCAGCACAATGTTTTGCCGCTGTAAGATTCAAACCTACACATCTGTATTTGCAACAATGATAACTCAGTTTATTGGAAGCCGGAGCCACTTCATTCCATCAGAGCAGCTGATGACTTAAGATGGTGTGGACAATTTTTTCATTCAAACTTTATTTAAACATATAAATCACATTGAGCCTCGAAGACTCATTTACAAGTGAGATCTGTTGGACAGACAATAAAAGTGGTGAAAAATAACACACAGGGTTTGGAGACAAAAACAATTCCTAACAGATTTTTGACCTCTGTTTGAAGGTCAAAAATGTGGTAATGAAAAAAGTCTCGCACACAAGCACATAATGACGCCGACATTACGCAGAAGGGGGAGGGGAGACTCAAAGGCGGGTACTCTGGGGCAGGGGAGGGCTGCCGACCACAGCCAGAAACGAAGCCAGAGTTCTGAAATGATGACAGAATGTTTATTCAGCTGGGCTCCACTGACGTCCATGGAGTAGCAGATTTGGGAGGGCGAGAGCGTCAAGTTTACAAAACATCACAGGCGTGTTGAGATAAGACGGCCTATCAAGGCTAGTCGGGGAGCCGGATGTCAGATAAGCATGATTGTTTTTGGAGACAGGCAGAACTTTAATGGCAACAACCTTCAGTCTGTGTCGGTCCACTCGCTTCAGAAATGTCCAAATTAAAATGACCATACCAATGGAACGTGCCCATTCAGCCAAAAGTCTGGTTTCTTGAGACATTGGGCGACCGTGGCATAGTGGTAATGGCAGTCCACCCCCGATCGGAAGGTTGGAGGTTCGAATCCCGCATCCGCCCACCATGTGTCGTTGTGTCCCTGGGCAAGACACTTAACCCCGAGTTGCTCCCGGTAGGTCTGGATGGCGCCTTGCAAGGCAGGCTACCACTACCGGTGTATGAATGTCTGAATGAATGGGTGGATGGCTGGTATTGTAAAGCGCTTTGGGGCTCCTCACAGGGGGCTGGAAAGCGCTATATAAATAAGCTCCATTTACCATTACATGAACCAAGCCATCATGTAAGGCAGGCAGCCTGACCAGGTCCAGATTAGCCGCCATCTTCTTCCTTGTGTGTTGATAGACCAGGAACCAGCCAAATCCAAAAAGCAGGAACCAGTTATCATAAATCCAATTAAATATGTGTCCTTAAGATCCACAGATGACAGCAGAGATAGACACGTCATCAAGTCTTCCAAGTCGATGAGATATCCAGCTGTGTGCATGCCAACAGGGCAAATCGGCTCGCCTACAGCCTGTCTTCTTATTGAAGAAATGTTATCAGTTGTGTTGCGGGACCAACTGACCAAAGTGAAGTCCATAGTTATGATTCGGAGGATTTTGTAAAGAGAGGCTCTCAGTTTCACAGACAAGACAAAGCAAAGCGGAGACCGAGAGGAGACGTCCGCCCTTGAGAAGAGCAAGTGTTGAATTTACGCCCTGAACGCTGAAGGCCTTGTCAGCACGTTCCTCAGCTGCAGGTCTGAGATCAGCAGTTTTGAGTTTGAGTCCAAGTTGTGTTCCTCAAATCGTTCCTAAACTGGTCGTGAGGCGTCAGCTTCACTGCAGCTCCTGGAAAAACAACCGAGGGCTCACATGAAGAAATCTGACCTGAAAGACAAATCCTTTCCATCCTTTCAGATCTTTAAACTTCTTGTATATGTTGTGGTTCAGCTTCCTGTGTTTTCTGCAGGCGTGCTGCTGAGCATCGTGGTGAAGCCCGGTGCGGTGAGACCAGGGTTCCTGCTGGTTCTGGACGCCGTGAAGCTGGAAGAACTGGCCAGGGCTGAGGTGGACACCATCTTCCCTCTCACGTTGCACGGGATGTACAAACCACGATCCTCAGACTAAACTGCTTCCTGCCCCTTCGGTCAAGTTTTATGTAAGACGTTAAAAACCTGAAAACAGGTTTTACAACAAATATTTACTATAACATGGTCCATCTTTAACTTGCAGCTGAATTAAAATTACGGACTGTTGCTGTGCATGGATGCAGGAAAACAAAGCAACATAATCTGCTTAAAAATATATATTTTGTTTCATAATCAAACATATTTTTGAACTCATATTAGTGAAATAAACCTATCATAAAAAACAATGTGTTTTTGCTTTAATTAAATCAGTTTTATATAAAAATAGAGATCATAAAAGTGATACATTTAAAACATGTGGTTTGTTAGACACATTTGGTCAAATAAATCTTAAAAGTTTTTACGAGCAGATGTTTGATATTCCATTTCAGATTTATTGTTGTTCTTAAATAAAAGAATCATAAGTGTACAAAACTTGTTACTCCATTATTTTCAAAGTTCATTGACGAAATGGACTAAACATTCAGAAATTGTAAAAAATAGATTGAATTCTGTATCATGCGGCTGTTGTTTCTTTTTAGTATAAAGTTTTCCCCTCTTCTTTCCTTTTGTTAAAACATATTAGTTACACATTTTACAACAATTTGCAAAAATAGTTTACCAGCTGTGGACACGTTTGAAGCAAAAGTTAAATTTAGGCATTTTATTCTGGCCATTTTAATTTTTGAGCCAGGTGAATGTTCCCAAATTTGATTAATTTTGACAATTTGTACAAAGAACAAAAATTATTTTGGGACAAACATCTTTAACAAAATCATTTCCTCTTTGCATTGGTGAAATTTTAGTTGATAAATTAATTTTTGATAGCTTTCTCCAAAATACAATATAACAATTAATTCAACCTTTATTTGCACATGTTAGTCTCACTGAGTCAAAGGACTCATTTTCAAGAGACCTGTTCTACACAGACAATATACAACAATAAAAAGAAAAAGTAGTATTATAAAACAATCAAATTAATGTGGAAATGCTTTAATTATTTTATGGATGTCATGTTAAAGGATTTCCATAGAAAAACAAAGATAATTTTAATATTTTAAATGATTTAGATTTGAGACATAGAGCAGTTGGTAGTTTGTGGGCTTTTCTGCCTCCTAGTGGCAACAAACATGAACTACAGTAATGCAGATAAAGAGGGTGTCAAACAAAAACGGGGTCCAAAATTTAAATGTTCCATTGTTTTTTTCAGCATCAGAATCAAAGATTGAATATTTAAAGTTTCTTGGCTTCAGTTTGCCAGCTGTCTGGAGAAATCTGCACTAAATAGATTATGTTCAACTTTGAAGTAAAATGAAAAACAAAAAATATTTGACTTCTACAGTATCATCTTGTGGAGGCCAGATGTTATTAAGAGCCTTATTTGGCCCTCGAACCTCGAGATCTGAATATTAACTAAAATAAGTGTTTATTCAGTGACTTCAGGTAAATAATTTTAGAAAAACATTTTATGCAAGTGATACTTTCTTTAGTCAGGTTAAATAATTCAAACAAATTCCCCACATGGGACATTTTTAACTCAAAGCAGTGCAGCTGACATTAGTGAAAAACTGAAGACAAAAACCAGTTCACCAATTTAAAATAAGAAAATCATCATTTTATACAAATATCACATAAATAATTTACCGGTACATGTGTAATGACAAGAATGATTACAGGTACAAGGTTACAGGAGAAACATCTGGGCAATTAAAGATCAAAAGTAGACCGTTTTAAAATACAATTTAAAAATAATGAAGAGAAGTTGCTTGAGAAGCCGGAGAATGACTACTGTACAAATATCACTTTTTTTATGATTTGAAGTAGAATAGTAGCGTCAGATGACAATCAGCTCCAGCAAACGTTCACTAACATGACGTGTTGAAAATCTGGTGTTAAAAAACAACTAATGAGGCACTTTAGGATAATTCTTGTTCAATACGTTATTATTAAAACATGTGAAGTATTTTTCGGACTATAAGGCGCAGTTAAAAATTAGACCTGTCGTGATAAACAATAAATCAACTACTGTAATGGCATGATAAATTAAAATTATCAACCTCATGTTCATTTATCGGCTTTATCATTTCTTCGTGTCTCTCTCATTCTACTGAAGACACTAGATGACAAAAGGCTCAACTCCGGTGCTCTTCACTGATCCCTCCCTTTCTCTTTTGTCTTTAAAATCCATTTTAACCGTCCAAAATTGCATTTTTGGACAGTTAAAGCAGCTAAGCTGAGAAGCTAAGCTACAAGCTTAGCTAACAGGCCGACCTCGGAGAGAAAAACTCGTGTCTTTTTGAAGCTCCAAATTTCACGGTTGAAACCCGTGCCTTCATGTAAAAAGTTGTTTATCTCTTCAAAAAGAGGCTGAGAGCTTGACTGATTTTTTTTTTGCATGAAAAATGCTTTGCTAAAGAACTCAAACTACACCAAGCGCCTGCCATGTCACCATGTCAGCCTATGTCACGTCAAGGGGCCTCCCTCCCATTTTTCTAAGAGACGCTGCTTAACTAGCCATCCTTCGGTTCAAACAGTCTTATACTGCCATCAGGTGGTTAAAAAAAGTACTACACGCAAAACAAATCAACATTTCTTCTAAAAATTGACAATTACTAATTATTATTATTTGGCAGCACGGTGGCACAACTGGTAGAGCTGCTGCCTCTCAGCGAGAAGGTTGCCGGTTCAAATCCCGGTCCGGGGCCTTTCTGGGTGGAGTTTGCATGTTCTCCCCGTGCATGCGTGGGTTTCCTCCGGGTACTCCGGTTTCCTCCCACAGACCAAAAAACATGCTTGTTAGGCTGATTGGTGACTCTAAATTGACCCTAGGTGTGAGTGTGAGAGTGGATGGTTGTTTGGTGTGAGTGAGACAGGTCCCTCTTGTAAATGAGTCCCCGTGACTCAACGAGGCTAGCCTGTATAAATAAAGGTTGAATGAATGAATGAATGAATTGATTTTGCATTTTTAACATCACTCTCCAGAACATTCCACAATCCAACTCCCTGAATTGAGGTAGACCGTCCCTTTAA
>JBBPBX010000002.1:0-10680 GCA_038048925.1 Garcialebias charrua | reverse complement strand
TTGTTAGCAATTTAGTTTTGATCATTTTTTAAAACATAAGCACTGATTTTGCATTTTTTACATCATTTCCCAAACCGTTCCACAATTCAACTCCCTGTATTGAAATAGACCGTCCCTTTAAACTAGTTTTGTACTGAGGATTTGCAAAAATCTCAGTTCCCTTAAGACTGTAACCGCTTTTTCTCTTAACAAAATGCATTTGAATGTTAGAAGGTAGTGTGTTATTATGAGCTCTATACATTACTAGTAAAATATTATAGTCCACCAAATCATAAAACGTCAATAATTTGAGTTTGTTAAATAATATATTATTTTCTGTAAAGTAAAAATAGGCTTTGTTATAGTTTTGCATGCCTTTCCCCAAACTTCAACACAATAAATTAAATGTGGAACAAAAATTGTATTATACAGCAAATATAGAGCTTTATCATTCAACAAGTCCTTTACTTTATACAGTACTGCAGTAGATCTAGATATCTTAATTTTAACAGAATTTATGTGCTGTTTCCACGACAGTTTGTCATCAATAACCACACCCAGAAATTTCACCTCACTTACTCTGCATACTTCAACACCATCAATTTTAAAATAAAAATCCACAGTTTTCTTTTTGTTACTAAATAACATATAATTTGTTTTATCCAAGTTTAATGATAACTTGTTTAATTTAAACCAAGTTTGTAATTTAACAAACTCCATTTTTAACAACTCAAACATTTGTTTCAAATCTCTACCAAAATTTAAAAAAAAGTGGTATCATCAGCAAAAAGAACACATTTAGGAGTCCAAACACCTCCACTAAATCATTCACATACAAAATAAACAACTTTGGTCCAAGTATAGAGCCTTGTGGGACTCCACATGTGATCTTACAGAGGTTAGATCGTACATCTACTTGTACAAACTGTTTTCTGACTTTCAAATAGCTACATACCCACTGCAACGCTGGTCCTCTAATACCATATTTGTTTAATTTATCAATGAGAATGGTGTGATCTATTGTATCAAAGCTATGAGAAGTTTACCTTCCTGGTGTCCTGAGGCAGAACGACTCCATCATCCCACATCCTGGCAGAGGAAAAGAACGCCGAGCTCTCCTCCTTTAACTTCTCGTTCAGCTCCTCCTCCTGCTCATCACCGGCGGGGAGCAGGGAGCCGACGTGGCCCGGAGCCGTCACAGACACTCTGGCGTTGGGCCACAGGAAGAGGAAGTTGGGATCAAAGGCCCGCCCACACTGGAGACGACGCGTGGGAGAACAAAAACAAAAGACCTTTAAGGCGTTTAACGGGATCGCTCTGCTGGTTAGACGTGAAACTGAAGACCATGTGACAGTACAGGTAGTCCTCGACTTACGACGGAGATCTGTTCCTACGCTGGGTCGTGACCCGAATTTCAACGTAAGTCGGAACTTACGTCCAAACTGCACCTTATACGTACAGTACTGTATTTTCCCAAGCACTTAGCCTATCCTAACACAGTACCCTACATAATTATCAAAAAACACATACATTTCAGAGCCTGCTGGTGAAGCAGTTTCCTCCGTTCCTCCTCCGGATTCTGCATTCGTTTACATCGTAAAACCGCCGTCCATAAAACAGCTACTTTTCCACAGCTGCTGCCTGTCCAGCTTGCTCCAACAAGTTTTGTTTTTTGAATGTCCAAAGGACCAGACTTAGCTTTTAGAGATTACAGGCAGATGTAGCCTTCGCAGCTAACCGGAAACTGCGTAACTCAGCTTTTCAAAATAAAATTTTCAATATTTTATTTTATTTTTTAAACGGAGATGCGTGTCGTAACCACAAAACGTTGTAACTCGAGACCGTCGTAAGTCGAGGACTACCTGTAATTACTCCGTCATGCTGTGTAAGAACGTGCAAATGCTTCACTTCCAGAAAAGTCAACCACCCTTTACCGAGTCACGCTCACCATGGCGAAGCTTTCGGCGCCATGGCATCCGCCAATCACCACCGTGATTTTGGGGACAGTGGCGCACGCCACGGCTGACATCATTGAAGCCTGAGCTTTCAGACAGTGACTGTTCAGCTCTGCCTGGAAGAGAAAAACTAAATACTCATGTGAAATACTCAAATGGTACTTCAGCCACGCTGACTAACAACCTGGACATGGAGTCTTAATTCATTTCATATACTGTATACCGGTACTCTAACATATTTGCTCTGCTCTCAAAATAATATTTTTGGAATTAGTATTTATATGAAGTACAGTATTTGTCTTTTTATTATTTTTTTATTTTTTTGCAAATTGAAATTGCTGAAGTTTTATGATTTGGTTGACTATAATATTCTTTTAGTTTTGTACAAAGCTCAGAACTTCACATTACCCTCAAATATCCAAACGCTTTTTGTAAAAAGGAAAAGTACCGTACTTACATTCTTAAGGGAACAGATATTTTTGTAATGCCACAGCATAGAACTAGTTTAAAGAGTAAGTCTACTTTAATCCAGGGAATAGGTCTGTGGAATGGTTTGGAAAATGATACTAAAGTTGCAAAGTCAATGTCTATGTTTAAGAAAATGATTAAAACTAAATTTCTGAATAAATATTCATAAATTGGTTTTTATCCAAATTACTATATATGGTATAGTGTGATGAGTTATTTATTATGTTATATTTTTTTTAATGCGATTGTTGTTTGAATTGATTGTTTGAATTAATTTTGTTCAAAGAAGGGGCAGATATAATAAGATTTTTTCTTCTTCTGCTTCCTTTCATTTCATGTATTGTTTTGTATTTATTTATGAATAAATAATTTAAAATTAAAAACATTTAAAAAAATTATTTAAAGTAAACAGCCTTGTGCATTGAGTGAGACGTGGGCGTCCGGTCAGCGTTTTACTGCAGTGAGTACCTGGGTTGTAGACAGAGTGGCTGCTGCTGCAGGCGTCGTGTTCTGGAGGAAGAGGAGGGGAACGCCCCTCTGGTCGCACAGCTGGATGAAGTGACTTCCTTTCAGCGCAGCTTCATACGTCAGCACTCCGTTGTTGGCTACTATCCCCAGCAGCTGGCTAAAACAAAACATGAAACTTTTCTCACGCTTTATTCAGTGGTGGGGACTTTTATTTAGTTAAGAATGGGAACAGCTCATGTGATCAGACATTTTACTAAAATTTTCATTATACAAAATTAATTCACGCCCATCAAATCATTTTATAAAGTCGTGACGCTCTAAGCACAACCTGCTGTAAGTGTTTTGGACACACGCAGGTCAGCGGGACTGACACCGAGCTACAGATCAGTTAGTGCGCACACAGGGGTGCAACTACATATTTTTGAGGTGGATGCGAAAACATCAACGGCGCGCCCCCCCCGCGCGCCCCGAGCGCTCCCTTTACCTGCCGCCTCATACAGCTTTCCTCCCTTAGTCATGCACTTAGAAAATACAGTAGCAATATTACAGATTTTTTTATGTTACATATCAGAGTCAGAGAGTCTTTATTGTCATTTGCACCGCATGTGGTACATGTGATGAAAACGAGATTATGTACACGAGGTCCCAGTTACATCCAACAACAAATGAAAGAGAAAAACAGTAATAACATCTAGAACTAACTAAGAAAAAAACATCAACTAGTAATACACTAAGCCTAATATAGTGGGAATAAAGAGCAGCACGAACATGAGTTTGTATATCAGGTGATAATTTCAATGATAAACAAATAAGAAGTTTAATAAAGTAAAAATGTATAACAGTAGTGGTAATCAGTGCTCAACATTTTATGTAGTGAAAATATGAAATCTTAACAGCCTGGAGTCCATGTCGGTTTTAACATTTATAATAATAATAATAATGTGTTTGTCTGTCATCTGCGTATGTTTCCCATACACAGACGAAATTCGTCTCTGCATTTAACCCAACCACCCCAGGTGGTGCAGTGAGCAGCCAGAGGGCGCTCAGGGAGCTGGAGAATTAGGTGTGCACTCATAGACAGCCCAACGTGTGTAGTGGCCGGGACGCGAACCCGCGTCCTTCGGGTCCCAAGTCAAACGCCCTAACCACTACACCATCTTGGCTCCTAAATTTATGACATTTAAACTGTTACTTTCCGTGAAAGAAGACAATGAAAAATGGTCATCAGAAATTCAAACCATCATGGTATACAGTATAGGTTTTTGTTGCCTCCCTAATGTAATTATTCCTACCTGATGTCATCACTTGTCTCCTCTATCACTGACCTCGTGTCTGTCTCCTTCACCCTTTGTCTGTGGCATTCTGCACTGTCATATGGTCAAAAAAGCATTATATATTAGTTGTAAAAATTACAGATCTTAATACAGTTTTTAAAAATAATGTTTACATGTTATTGCTTGGGATTAAGTAGCTGTTCCCTCACTTCCACCTGCATTAGACCAACCTGTTGCCTTCCCCAGTCTGTCCTGATTCCTCTGTCATCTTCTCTTCCTTCTCTCCATCCTCACAGCTGAATGACATTAATTTTGTGTTAAGTAGGTTTAAAAATACAGCAGTCAAACCACAATAGAAATGAAACTTTAATTTAAATGATCTCCTTGTTGGATAACAGTTACTGACTGGACATTTCATCTGATCTGACTTACCAGATACATCACAACACACACCACTGTAGTGATATTAAATAAGACATTTAAACTCAGGTGTCCCTCTGCCAAAAAGGTTGGTAACATGGGTCACCAACCTTTTTGAGTCTCAGGGCTATAGTGACACTGAGGACTAATTTGTCTGATACACACATAAACTTGTACAACTCATCTTTAATTAAAGAATCAATAATAATAAATGTACATATGAGTGAATAAATTGCAGCACTGCATTGGAACATAGCTGGGAACTGCCACCACAACAGTTTAGCTTGTGTTAATGTTTCCTGAGTTTTATTTAGGTCATTCTTACACTTAGTGTGTGGATGTGTGGGACATGTATAAAATATTCATAAAAATATTAAACAAATCACGTCTTTAGGGGAGGCTACATTTATTTAACAGCCAAATATGGGACGATTCCTATTAGGCTAGCTTTAGCTAACCTGAATATTTTACAACCCTCCTGTCCTGCTCATACACTGACAGTACTTACCTAATATCTTTTAACCACATTGAAAGGCTTTTTTTTCATCCTTCCAACAACTTCCTTTTCCTGTTTTGCGCCCTGGATAGTTTTTCTGCCGCTCCAAAGTCAAGTGCACGAGTGAAAAAATAAATAAATAAATAAATAACGTGCCTGTGTGCGTTCTCTAGGGGTGCGTGTTCACAGCACCTGTGTGTGAAGGGAGAGCAGAGAGATAGGAGGAGGGAGGTGAGGGAGCAGGGGGGGGGGCGCCTAAGCAGTGCTGTTTCCCTGTTATTGATCATTTCATGCAGTTAAAGAAGATGCCTGCTAGAAAAACATTTTTTCTAGAGACGGTTTTGGCGACCCCTGTAGGGCAGCGCCCGTATGCCTTGAATAACCTGCATAGTGGCGATTTGCGACCCTGGGCACACCTCTCGGAGGTCTTACCCATCAGGTTGCCTGCAGGTCACATGCTTGTCTCAAAGAACTTGAGGCCACACAAATACCGTATTTGCTGCCGTATAAGTCACATCTGTCCAAAAATGTTTAATAAAGTGGGAAAAAAACATAAATATGTCACTTTGCCGTATAAGTCGCATCTATTATGCGTCACCGCTGACAATCCAGAAACGTGGGCCAAAAATCAATTGGATGCCAAATGGTGACCGCGGGAGCGTGCACGGGAGGACTTTAACAAGAATTTAACAAGATTAACACTTAAAAAAACAATATTTGTTTGCTCAACATTTTAGTAAAGGTGTGTCTCAGTTGAACTTTTCCTTAATAAATGCACTTTGACAGTCAAATCAGCTGCATTTCGTCTGGGCGGCGCGGCACAACGCAGCTGATTTGACCTTTGCTCCAGGAGTTCTGGAGCGAGACAAAGGTGGCTTTATATGGCAAGCCATATGTCTCATTAATAGCCACTTTTACTATTAATGAGACACTTGGTTTGCCATGTTAGCCGAGGGCCCTCTAGTTGCTGAAAATGGTAGTGTTCTATGCAACAAAGTTCATGCTCAATCATCCAGGTACCGAATCCAATACTTCTTAGTCAGGTCATCTGGACAGTTTCTTTTTCTATAGAGACGTTTCGCCCTCTACAGGTAGTCCTCGACTTACGACGGAGATCGGTTCCTATGCGGCGTCGTAAACCAAATTTCGATGTAAGTCGGAATATACGTACATACTGTACCATATACATGTACAATACTGTATTACTAAGCACTTAGCCTATCCTAACACAGTACCCTACATAATTATCAAAAAACACATACATTTGGGAGCCATAATGAAGGGAAAAAACTGTTAATAGCCTACTTGGATGCTGGTGACACCGTCCACATCGGTCCATCCTCCGTATTCTGCATTCGTTTACGACGTAAAACCGCCGTCCAGCTCGGTCCATCCTCCGTATTCTCTATTCGTTTACAAAGTAAAACTGCATTCACAGTACAGTTTTGTTTTTTGAATGTCCAGAGGACCAGACTTAGCTTTTTTAGAGAGTACAGTGCAGTATTCCTCCGCCGCTACGTTTACGACGGAAAACTGGAAACTGCGCAACTAGGCTTTTCAATATACAGTACAGTATATATATATTGTAAAGGATTATGAGGAGGTCAATATTAATACTGACCTCTTTACCTTAATTAATTTACTTATTCAAATTGAATAGTAATTTCACGGATTCTTTTCTTTTTCAGTTTACCCAATATTTCTGTGATCTTTATGATGGATAAATAAACAGAGCCATTAAGTGACAAAGACGTTAACTTAGTTGGTATGCCAGGCGACACTACCATTTATTTAAAATAAATCAACTAAATTAACACCATTACACTTGATTGACATGATTTCACTTTCTTTCAAATTAATACGTCAGCACACTTGAATTATAACAACAGACATAAATACTAGATGTTAAACATATTTAGTCTGTGGCTCTTTAACTTAAAATAGTTTCCAGCTTAGATTGAGAGGGAAAAGAATAGGAGGAGAGATGGTTTAAAGGAAATTATTGTGAGCATGAGACCAAAGTGACACTTCTCATCCGACTTCTGCTAAAATCCAGGTACGTTTGTAAACAGCTCTTTACCTTTTGACGACAGCCCGGTAAGAGAGAAGACCTTGTAGCTTTTCAGATGCACGGGTCCTTGTGGGAACCAGTACAGTACCTTCGAGCAGGGTATTCGTTTACGTTTCCAACGTCTCCTGGGTTTCGCGTTGGTCATCAGAAAATATGTCAGCTTCAGGCCTCTGACTTCAAGATAAACTTATTCCAGGAAGGAATAAACAAAGTCTTGAGCTTACGCTCGTTCGAAGTGGACTCATAACAGCCTGTTATCAGTCCTTAGCTGGACGACATGCCCTTAGCGTGTGGCTAAACGTCCATCCAGCTCTTTGGGAAAGGTTCACATCTCTTTGAAGTTCCCAGAAACTCTGAAGCGTTTCCGCAAAGTTAGAACTTAAAAGAGAATTAGAGAGGAGAGAAACTTGTCTCTTTTTCATTGGTCCGTGGACCAGTCGAGCAGTTCACTTGCCGTTATCATGACCCAAGGTTACAGCCAGAGCAGAGGGAGATTTGTTTAGGAAAAGACAGAGCAGCTGGAGCCCTTTCATGAAAAACAACAGATTAACTGTCTTCTGACTTTCTAAACAAAACCGTCCGGTCTCTGTGACCCGAGACTTCACCTTTAACACAGCAGTGAACACAGTAATACTCTTACAGAATAATGCTGCGTTCCAGTTGCCTCGGAGGTCGTAATTACCAACCTGGAATGACGTCATTACGAGTTGAATGCGTTCCAGTTAGCTTGTCGGCACGATGACGAAAACAAGATGGACGCCCGCTACAAAGCTGTTGTTGTTCTTGCTTTGTTGGATTATAAAAAGGTTTCCAGACCAGCAGCGAAGTTGAAAAGCAATTCTGAGGCTCTTGAAATGTTAACCAGGTATGTTGTTTTAACCAGTAGTTTTTATTTATTTATAAATAAGCTTATTTTTGTTAATTATGGTCTTGAGGCTCTTACATCTACTTTATAGTTTTAATTCGATCTCTTTTAGGATTATAGCAGCAGTACAGAAGTTATCATTAGATAAATAAAGTCAGAAAGTGCTGAACATTGTTTTTCTTTTCTTTTTACTACCTCAATCCATTAGCAGACGTTTTTACGGTTTATTGTTAAAATTGTTATTAAACTTCAATCAATCAAAACTTTATTTCAGACTCATATGGTCCATAGTAACAAAACAATTTAATTTCTTTGTATTTTAGGATGCTGCTGATACACACAAACCTACGGACACATGGAATAATCATGAAGACTATGGGAGGTGATGCTGAACATGGATGACAACACGTTTGTGCGTCATTTCAGAGTCAACAAGACCCAGTTCACATCTGTAATGATGCAGCTGCAGGAGAAAGGAGCACTGTCAAGGTGCAGCACCAGTCCCTGTAGAAAAGAAGGTCCTGATGTTCCTGTGGTACATGGCCAACCAGAACAGCTTCAGGGAGATGTCTGACAAATTTGATGTCTCGCAGTCCTCAGCGCACAGGATCATCATGGAAGTACTGAAGGCCATTTTGCACAATGGGACACACCTTCATCCCCTGGCCTAACGAATTGATGCTGTGGTGATGATTGTCATCATGGCAGCCTGCCTTCTGCATAACCTCTGCATTGGGGCTTCACCAGTGTGTCAGGATCACCCAAACAGCTGTCCAAGGCAGGATGAAAATGACTAAATTACTCTTTACTGTGATGTGTGGATGCTGTACTTGTATTAGCTTGTCAAAAAATGTTCTAGTGTTGTTATAGTGCTGTTTTGATTAAATGTGTTTATCTGACATGCCACTCTCTCGCTGTCATTTATATCTGTGTGGATAAACCACGCCAAAAACATAAGCTGGTATAGGTAAACACATTTTACAGCTTCAAAAACCAGCTGCAAAACTTAGTTTCCCACAACAATAACACCTGCTTAAAAGTCAGTGCTTAAATAAAGCATTTCTATGTAGTAATTTTAAAACTCTGCCCGATGAGAACATGAGAGCACTAGTTTCTCTGCAAGTACATCGGTTTCCAAAAATATTGATGAAAAACTGCAGTGCATCATGACAAATTGTCGTGTTTGAATACCAGAGGTGTTCCTCTTTTACACTGAATTTACTTTCATTCTAAGTAGTTTCTTTTCATTACCTGCTTTCCTTTATTCTACTGAAAAACCACACTTATTGTGAAGTAAGACAAGAATTTGTGCATTTGTTATTTCAAATTGTTTTTAATAACATATGACAACAAGGCACAGGTAACCTGCTGTAGAGTCGTTGAGTTGCAGTAACTGGACTTGTACAGTTCAATTTTCATCAATAAAATATGTCAAGGAGTCACCATTCCTCTGGAACAAGGGACCAGGGAAACGGGTTTGTCTGCTCGGGTCCAGGAACATGTTCATCTTCATGTTGACATAAACTGCAAAGAAATATACACATGGTTAACAACAAATCACAGATGACAGTAACTCACAAAACTAACCCACAATAATAAGTATAAATAAGGTCGATTTTCACTCTCTCTCACACACACACACACACAACACACACACACACACAAACACACACAGACACACACACACACACAGACACACACAGCTGTGGATTGACAGGATGGTTTGGGTTTCAAGTTTTACATTTTTTTTAAACAAAATAATTGATTCTGTTAAACTGGATTCCCACCCTGACAAGCCAAGATAAATATTGATAGATCTTTTAAAAACAGTTTATGGTGCAAAACATTAGTTTACTAGCTAAAAACACATGTAAAGGTGAACAAAGAACAACGAGGTTGCAGGTCTCCGACGCAGCTACATCATCAACACAACAATCACGTTCTTTAGAAAACACAAACCGCTTAGAAACACCCTCTAATTATTAGGCGACTTATTGTATAATAATCACTGTAAAGTACGACATGTGTTACTGAGTTAATGATAAACAATGAACGCTGAACAGCTAAAACGAGTACTGTGCTAAACAACAACAATGCCGCCTCACACCCGTTTAGCGAGCCGTTGTCGACGCACAGCGGCTGTTTAAACATATCATTATCATTACTGTAAAGAACTACAGTGCCTGAATGCGTTAATGTGAAGTTACGGCTGAGTAAACCACAAAGAACAGCGAAAAAGAGTAAAAAGTAACTCTTTCACTCACTGTTGATGCGAGGAGCAGCCATCTTGAAACGATGATCTCGGCGAACTCGGGTACGGTGCAGCGAGACCGAGTCCACGAGTTGTAATTACGACCTGAGGGGGCGTTCCAGTTGATTTTTACTGCTCGGAAGCTCGTAATTACGACCTCCGAGGACAACTGGAACGCAGCATAACACAGCTTAAAAGCACACATCATGAAAATGACAAAAGTTATTCTTTTGATCACATTAGAATAAAATCAAAGATAGAAATAGTCTCTTTTGGTGACTATGTTCTAAGATTACAACTAATGGAATGATTTTGTAGTAAATGTCTTGCTTTACTGAGAGGTCAGTAAAGGTCATCACTGGACAGTTCAAAAACCTTAGTTTGACCCTGGGTAGGTCCACTACATATATATATATATTATTATTATTATTAT
>JBBPBX010000001.1:235949-292228 GCA_038048925.1 Garcialebias charrua | reverse complement strand
CAGATATGCAGTTCTCAATTTACAATTTTATTCCTCACCCCACAACATTACACTTGTTTGCATACATTTAGGTTACCTCCATAGCATGGAGTGGTTGCATCATGACTCTCTAGTGTTGAACACCATTTTTGGACAGATTACATGTATGCTGTCATTGAAGCTAGGTTTTGCTAACAACTCCTCACCTGCACTGGACTGCACTGAACTGTCGAATTGCGTTGTGTTCAGCTGAGCTGCAAGCTGTCACCACCTGCACTGGACTGAAAATGCACTGGACTGCAGATATGCATCATGTTCAGCTAAAGCCAAGCTGTCATGACTCGTGCCTGAACTGTTACATGGAGTTTTACGTTTTGCACCAAGTCTATGAACTGTGGTCTGCACCCACTGCTGGACTCTTGACATCTCCTATGGGGGCTGGAGAACTCATGACAAGTGAAAGTCAAGCTGAAAACGTCACTACCACACTTTGCAGCCTGGCTGATGTGTCAGCTGACCATGTGATCTTCAGGTGGTGGTTCAATAACTACAGTTTTTCATGATCATATTCTTTGCTATGGTAGAACCTCACGCACACTCATTATTCATACATACATGTACAGATCTCACTGACACGTGACCTGCATGGCCACACACGTTTTTGTTTTAACATTCACGTACTCTCAGTACAGTTGTTCGATATGGGCACCTGTTGCGTTCCTTTTTGGATGTGTGTTTGTCTTTTTCTTTTCTTTTTCCTCACCTTTTTGGACAAGCCTTGGTGTTGAGAACACGTCTTTCTGGGACTGGACTGACAGCTTCAATTGTTTGTGGTTTCTAGTTTTCCGTCTTGTATACAGTACTATGACTGCTTGTGGTTGTGACAGGCATAGGTGGAGAGTTTGCTGGCATGATGCAGAGAAGGAAGGTAAATGTTTTCTTTGTCCTGGAGACCGAGTGGAAGGGCAGCAAGGCTCACGGTGTTGGAGCAGGATTAAAGCTCTCTTACTTTGGTGTGGATAGCGGAGGAGATGGAGTAGAGGTTATGTTGAAGAAGAAGTTGACATAGGATGTCGTGGTGGTGTGACATGTGTCTAGTGGGGGATGTGTCTTATGGTTGAAGTATTACGTCTGATGCTAGGTAGTTGGGTTTGGCTATTTTGAGTTTTTATTTTTTATTTCTGGTAGTATTTCCACCTGCAGTACAGATGACGTTTGTGTTATGAGCATTTCCATTGTTTTCTTTGTAACAGGATGTTTTTTGTTTACCTCCTGTTTCAAAAAAGGGGATGGGAGATAACAGACATACTGTATAGTTAAACACACCATTTCAAATAACTAATTAGATCAACGTTTTAACTCTTCATACAGTGATGAGAGCTGGAAACAGTTATACATTTGATAAAGTTATAAAAGATAATTTTAATAAGTGCCTAAAAACAGGTTGGATCTGAATGTTTGGGGTAATTTATATAGATTTAGTGCTGACTTTTTCTTATTTTTCATTACAGGTCAAATCTGGACTGCTGATGATCTGTCAGCCCTGTGACAGAACGTGTAAGATAAAATTGTGAATAATTTATATTTGAAAAGGGGAAATGCACTTTACAATGTTTCCACAGCTGTGATGGACAAACAGAGGAACCTTACCATAACTGGGTTTACATTCCTCCCCTTTTCAGCAGATTAATTAATGTTGAATGAATGCTTAATGTTGCAGTGTAACCAATGAAGGGAAAATCTATTTCCCTGCACCATTTTTATTTATTTATCTTACAGGTTAACAGGTGGAACATGCAGCAGAGCAGAACTAATCACATTAACTAACAAACTAACCAACTAATCACTAATATATGCCAAGGTTTTCTCATTATTTGTTGAAACCTCTCAATTGTTGTTTACACCATATGTTGAAAGGATACGTATGGTTATTCTTATGCCTGTGAAGAATGACTGTGAGTTTGATCCAGGAGGTCCAGAAAGGATTAAAGGTTGTTGAGATGAATGAGTCAGACAGAATGTGAATGTTTCAGACAGATTAATGTGATTATACTGTATATATATGTTTGTGCTTGGTGAATGTATGTACAATAGTTGTGTGTTGATAGATTTTTGAGAAAGGTGTACAGGGTTCTCACTATTTTTCTATAGATATAATTTAGTTTTATCAATTTTAATTCTTAGATGTGAACGATAATTAGAAATGTTTTAGAGGATACATTTTAGCTGCACCTTGTTAAGAAGTATCAGAGTAAGCCTAGCGGTGAATTTTACTGATAGGAAATGTTTGTGGTAAAACATTCTGGTACAGAGAATAATATATATATATATAGGAAATGGATGTGAATAAGATATTTGAGTTTGACAGGTTATGGAAGGATTTTTGTGTTTTCTGTTCTGATTAGATTAATCATAGATTAAGTGTTTAATTTTCTGAATGTGGTCTTAGCCCTTATCACAGACATCTCTGAATAAGAGCAGTTGAGCTTTTTCTCAGATATCAGACTAGTCAACAGAGTAGTGTAGGGTTTTTCTCCTCACAGGTGTCTATGATGATGAAGATGAGATGGCCTGACTTGGCTAAAGCATAGTTCACATTCTTTGCTAAAGTTAACACATACCTGAAATGGAGCAGAGTATATGCAATGTTTTGAAGTTTGTTAAGAGTTGATAATTCAATTTTGGGTAATTTAAGGGTTTTTGAGAAAGTATTGGATTTATAAAGTCAAGTTAAAGTCCAGTTGTTTTTGATTGAACGCCTTTTTAAAGGTATTGAATTTAACTTCATTATTCCTGCATATACCCTGTTGAGGCGTGATATTTGATAGGAGGGACAGTCCGCTTCATTTTATTGTTTTATTTTTATTTGTTTTATGGTTTCATTTTTACATTTATTTTTGTTTATTTTTGTTTGTTTTTGTTTATTCTTTATTACTTTTTCCGTTTGTTTTGTTTATTTCTTGTTACATTTATTTGTTGTTTTGTTTATTTTATTTTCATTCTTTGTTTTTGGTTGATTTCTTTGCTTTTTGTTACATTTATTTTTTAAATTGTTAGTTTTCTATTGCGTTTCCAGCTTATAAGCTCTGACGGTTACCGTATATTTTCTGTTTAGTTTTTATTACCATTTATATTATTGCTTATTTTATATGAGGGTTTTATATTCTGGGTGGGTAACTTAAATGTAATATTGCTGTGGGAGGGAATGTTAGAGATTTCCAATGTGTATCAAGTTTTTAATTGCATTCTCACATAGAACATATAGGATTTTGTTGACATGATGTTTGTCATGTCAAAAGGGGAATTGAAATATATTTCTATCAGTATTACATTACACCCACTATGCTCCATTATTTGTATTCACTTAGTTCTGCCTTATAATGTGAAATGTGACACTAGGCAGAACGTTTTTCTCTCGGGCTTTGTTTTCACTAGGGAACAATTACACGCCTGCACATACACAGACATAACATTTGATGTTTACATTGAAGCTGATAGATTGTTGACAGAAAGGAGGGTCACGTGGTAGTGTAGGTGGTTCTAGGGCGGTCCTGAAGCAGTCCAAGGAGGTCCCAGGGTCCAAGGAGGCGGTGACGACATCCGGGGTTTTTATAACCGTGGCCCTGCCTTTGAAGAGTGTGTGTGGACTTGTGCTGGAGTCAGGTCTGTTGTCTGCTGTAAGGTTTATTCTTATATGTACAATAAACCTACATAAAATTTGCACATTCGTTTCAGAGCTTCCTTCAACCTTTTGAATTCGCAACATTAGTTAGAACATTTTGTTTAAATTCTATTAGATAAATAAGGAGCAGATTTAATAAGATATTTCTTCATTTGCTACGTAGTGGTTAGGGCGTTTGACTTGGGACCCGAAGGACGCGGGTTCGCGTCCCGGCCACTACACACCTTGGGGTGTCTATGAGTGCACACCTATTTCTCCAGCTCCCCGAGCGCCTTCTATGGCTGCTCACTGCACCACCTGGTAGGTGGTTGGGTTAAATGCAGAGACGAATTTCGTCTGTGTATGGGAAACATACGCAGATGACAAGATTAGACAATTATTATTATTATTATTATTATTCATTTTATATTTTGTAAAAAAAAATCTTTATATTTCTTTTCTTTATATGTTTTTTCTTTTTCAATTACATATGTTAATTGTTGTAATTCATTATGTAAATATTTTATTTTAATGTATTTTTTCTGTCTTCAATTACATATATGTTAATTATTGTAACTCATTATTATAAAATGAATAAATAAATAAATAGTTTCATAAGCACAAATACAAGTTGCTGCCTGTTTTCTGAGATTTAGGGAAAAAAAAACAAAAATAGAACAGTTTGAATGATACTGAGTCTCAAACTTGTAAAATGGCCATTTAGTTATTTTTGTCGTAGGCTAATACAATGTAGCATAAAAAGGCTAGCATGATTTTCCTGCATATTTTTGCTGTTAATGTGTATTTTTTAATTTGTTATATATGCACACAAGCAAAGGCTTCATTGTGTTGAATGGCCTTCCAAGGGAAGTGAGTGCCGTGGTGATAACCCAGGAGAATGTGCTGAGCTGGACCGGACCGGCTGCAGAGGCAGGAAAACAGAACTCTGCACAAGCAGGAATTCACTTTCTATCAAATCACTTTGTTCTATATACACACTCGCTCCTGCCATCAGTATTTTTGCCTCTCTTGGGCCTTTACATGACAGAAAACATCACACAAAGTAAAACACGCAGAGGAAGCAGCCCATGCAGCTCCCCCCCCCCCCCAAAAAAAAAAAAAAAAAAGCTGATGTGTCATGTCTTCCTTTCTGATTTTTCTGCAAAAGCTCAGGAAGGAAGCTGCGGCACATCTCTTCTTCTTCCTCTTCTTCTACTCACATTGTGTGGAAGACACAGCTGTGGAAGTAACTCAATGTAATTTGCAGCTGTACTGGTGGGGGGACGTCTCCATGTTGGGACAGCCATGAGCTGTTGTGTGGTCAAAGTTATCACCTTGACAGGGGTCCAACTTCTGCAGGTAGGATGGGGTTACTTTGATTCAGTCAAGTTCGGGGTAAGAAAAAGAAAACAGTCACATTTTTGCACAAGTTTATGATTTTAGTGGAGATTATCTGTTGTATAAACGGCATGCACTTAGAATAACCGAGCAGTCACTGTGGAACGCAACTTTTGTGATCAGTTTTCTATCCCAGTCTTATCTTCCCACACATTTCACAATCTAGTTTGTGGCTACAGATATTTACTGGTTAGCAGGCTCAGCAAAAAACACAGTAAGCATGACTGACATGAGAAGGCTTTTTGTTCCACTTTCATCTTATCTCTATTGATTCAAGATGGGGAAAAGATGATAAAACGTTGCCTTTTTGCATTCCGTAGCAGCATCAATACGCTGTAGTTTCTTTTTTTTTCTTTTTTGCAGAAATGAATCAAAACCTCCTCCTCGGTTTGTCCACAATTTGTACAGCTAGCTAATGTCACCATCACCCAGTGTTTCATAAGTTGTTAGATTTTCTGAAGTGAAAGGAGAACTTTGGCAAGACTGAAACTGAATTTGGCAACGGCGTTTCATTTAGAAGAAAAGCTGAGAGTATGGCTGATGAATGACACCTAAACACAGCATTTAAGTGCGGACTAGTGAAATACTTTAACTACAAGGTAAATAACAAATGCAACACATAAAAAAAAAAGAAAAGCAAGCCATCAGATGTGGATATTATTTTACTTTTTATCAAGACAAGGCTGTGATTTATTTTAATGCTTCTGTTGCAATGCATTTTTTAGAGTTGTTGCATTTAGTGACTTTATACACAAAACTACGGTACTCAAAAATTGTTATAGAAAATCATTAAATATGAAAGCTGCAGTAGTTTTAATGATGTCATTCAAAATTAAATATTTTATTCTAACAAACATACTTTTTGCCTTTTGTATTTTGCATAAACATGGCAAGTGTGTGTAAATAGAAAGTGAACCTGTGACCTCCTCGAAAATACTGCCTCTATTGTTCAAGCAGGTGCTGGTGGAGAAAAAAAAAAATACTGAAACACAAAAATCCCAAACTTGAGCGCTGGTAGATTCGATTTCTGTCTCATTTTTGTCCTGACCAACTCTGTGACCGGACACTGATCACTTTCAGCAAGTTCACTTCACACATGCACAGGCACGCCATTGTCGTGGCCTTGGTGACTGAACCACCATTTCTGCTCAAATCTAATCAGATCACCCTTAAGTGGATAACAAGTGTGTCTCCGGCATTTACAGTACAGAGAGGAGTCGAAGTGAAACCAAGACAATCCGCTGGCACACAAAGCAGACGCGGTGTGTAGCACTTCTGGCATCCCTCCTGCTATTCGTAGTAGAGAAAAATGTTGATTGGCTAACAACTAGGATCTTGTCTGGCTGGGAGAAGTCAGATAAGAGCTCTCAGTTACTAACAAGTTGAGTATTGTGATGAGCTTGTACTTCGTTACGTGGACGAGTGCTGAATAAGACCAGACAAGTGCAGCTAACAAGGGAACTGAATATGTTTCACATTCTGCTAGCCAAAACATAAAGCTAAAAAAATGCTTTATTAGTCAACAAGGCATATTAAAATTGAACAAACGGATTTGGAAAATTTTGTTTTAAAAGAGTGCAGTTTATTTTATCTACTTTTCTTTAGGATCTTAGCTAAAGCAAGGTGGGTTTGCCACTAAAAATAAAAAGTTATGCACCTATATGTGGATTTTAAAGGATTAAGTGCTTTAAATGCATTACGGTGAGTGTAGAAAGAGCTGAAATGACAATCATATTTTTATGTCAGGTTTTGCCAGTGAAGATGAGCTGTGAAGTCAAAAGAATTCACTGCTATACCCAGGAGTTTGTGCAAGTTTCTGTCAAATTAGGCTTATTATCACTCAAATTTAAGCCCTACACAAAAATAATAATAATGTTTTTTTTGTTAAATCCACCAGTTCTTTTCAGTTTACAAATGTTCTTGTTCCATATTCAAATTTAAATTGATATATATATATTATATATATATATATATATATATATATATATATATATATATATATATATATATATATATATATATATACAGGTGGTCCCCGACTTACGAACGAGTTCTGTTCCTACGCACCGTTCGTAACTCGAAAATTCTTAAGTCGGAACGCGTTACATGTGGCGTTCGTAAGTCCGGATTTTTGGTCGTAAGTCGGAAAATGTATGCTAACGCTGCGCCGCACACCCGTTTATCAACATGAGACTGACCAAGCGTACATACTGGTTAATAAACACAGAACTTTATTTACAAATGGTTAGCTAACACACTTTAATCTAAAAACACATACCAGTGCTATATTTACTGTACAACAGTACTGTTCGTAAGCGTGTTCGTAAGTCCGGAACGTCGTAAGTCGAGGCCGTCGTAAGTCGGGGACCACCTGTATATACTTTTTTTTCTCGCAAGGAAGGACTACCGATATCTGTAAATAAATTCCTGCTGATAGAGCTGGTTTGAGTTGTGTTACATCATAGTATAATAACATCTTAAATCATCAGACAGAACCACAGATTAATGAATAAAAGAGTGTACCAGACAAAACACAACTTTAAAGGTTCAGTATGCAGTTTCTGTAGAACTGCAGCACTTAGAAATATTTTCAACAGGCAAAGCATTCTGATCCCTCCCCCTCAGAGCCATATGTGGCTCTGCCCCCTTGTGGTCTGTTGAATTTCAAATTCAAGCTCTGTTTTTATTGGCTGATTCAAATTCAAGCTCTGTTTTTATTGGCTGGTTACAAACTCTGTTTTTATTGGCTGGAAAATGGCGGGTCACCTTTTCTTTTTAGAAATGCTTATTTACCACCTGGAGAAGCAAGGGGACAATATTTTTTTTTTTTTTTTTCAGAGATTACCTGGCTAACATCAGTCTGTCAGGAGGTAGTGACAGAGTGAAGAAATATGTTCATAAAAAAAGCTACATACTGAAGCTTTAAAGTATTTTTAAAAATTTGGACATTTCTAAGAGTTTATAAGGCCTAAAATTGAGATAAATTCTTTTAAGACTGCAGAAACTATGACTACCAAAATGTTTAGTCTCATATGATACAATAAATAAATGAATCATAAGCAAACAACTGACTAAACTATATTAAATATTAATGTATTCCATATCTAATACTAAATATTAAAGCTTTTCTAAATATAGTCAAATTTCACCAAAATGGCTGAACAACAACAACAACGACAAGGAATGTACAGGTAACCCCCGACCTACGACCCCATCGACCTGCGAACCACGGGACTTACGAACATATCATATTTAATAAAAATATGAATTAAAAAAAAAAAAAAAAAAATTTTTTTTTTTTTTTTTTTTTTGTGTTTAAATGTTCTTAATTTCATGTGTACATCACTTTGTTGCAGCTCTGGTTGTTTTAAAGGCTTTATAAATAATAATTATGATAAAAAAGATCATTTCTGATCATTTTTGAGCAATTTTTGAGCAATTTTGGGAAACAGGAAGTAGGTCTTCAGTTTACACGGTCACAAATTAATGTAGAACACCGGACGCTATTTAAGGTTCAGTCACTGGGGTCTCCGGTCACAAATTAATGTAGAACACCGGACCGGACGCCATCTTAGGTTAGCTGCCGAGAGCTGGACGAAGACTGGTGACCAGGATGGCTTCATATGGATTAATTACTAGCTGGAAACGTCTCTGTGAACTTTGTGGATGTCTCAGGCAGCAGCGGATTTATCGCCGATCGTGCCAGGCCGCCGTGCGAACACCTCCGGCCGGCCTGGCTACACCTCCGGCCTGGCTAGCTCCAGAGCTAACACTGGAGCTAACACGGGAGCCGGCCTTTTGAACACTGGTGACCAGGATCGCATCATGTGGATTAATTACTAGCTGGAATAGCTCTGTGGACGTCTCAGGCTGGAGCAGCGGCTGGAGCAGGAGCTGCAGATTGATCGCGCCGCCGCTCCAACACTAGCTCATGGCTTGGCTAGCAGAAGCTAGCCAGCTAGCTAACACAGGCCTGGAGCAGCTGCGGTGGCCCGCGCTGCTCGGCCCGAAAACAATCAACGCATGGCAACCTAAGATGTCGGCTTTGACCATCTCAAAGTAAGAAAATATATTTTTATTTATTCTGTAAATGTGAATAGCAATGTTTAACATTACAGTACACTACTTTACATGCTTAAATGTGTGCGCGCGCTCCGTTAGCATGATAAATAAAGGTTGAATGAATGAATGAATGAATAATTTTTTTTTTTAAATATAATTTTCACCCCCTACCTACGAACGGATCGAGCTGCGAACCGTTCTTAGGTCCCGATCTCGTTCGTAACACGGGGGTTCCCTGTATTTGAGAAAACTGACATTTTCACTGAAAATCGTCCCCGTTTTGGAACAAAGACTTGAAAACTATTTTATTGCACTTATTTTGTGTGGACCAACTAATGCCTAACCATCCACATTTAAAACAGTGAATGAATAAAAAAGATTTAGTTAAATGACATTAGAGAAGTTATTTAAAACCCTCCCTGAGAAACAAGGGTCAATTGTGCTGCCACAACCCCTGAAGAAGGCAGCGGAGGACTCTGGGAAATGGCCAGTGATTGGTCAGCCAGACAGAAAAGGGCGGTCCAGATGAATTAGTGATAGACGCTAAAGGCACATATCCTGTAGTGATCAAACCCTGAATGATCTAACAGTGTAGTGTTTGAAGTGATTATCATGCTACGCAACATAAAGGCTATTACGCCCAGCTGTGGGGCTAATTAGTTCACTTGTGGGGACCTTTATAAAACACTGGTAGGAACTGGAAGGGACACAGTCACTGAGGAGTCAGCAGTTTAACAGGACAGCAGCAGCACATCTGGATCTCTAAAGTTAACCGTTGCTACACGAGAACAAACCGATCCGGAGATTACGGTACCTGCTTTTCTAAGAATGCCACACTTAAGTGACTGCAGCTACTACAAAATGCGGGATGCAACTAGAGCTTCAAAAGTAAGATCACCAAAAATTTGGAAAAACAATGACGAAATGTATCATATTGTCTTTTAACTCTATTTGTAAAATGTTAAAGCTTTTATTATTGTTATATTATTTTGGCAAATGCTTTTCTTTTTAAATGTATTTTTTTCATTTTTTTCATTTTGCAACCTTGCTTCAGATTCCCCATCTAAAAAAAAAAAAAAATTAAATGTATAAAATGTTTTCTATTGCAACGTTGTTTCACTTAAAAAAACACTCACACTCTACATGTCATCAGGACATTCTAGATTTACGGTAGCCATAACTGTTTAGGATTGCTGTGTCTGAATGAATTGTAATGAAGAACTAATATTTTTACATTGGGAACTCCTCTGAATATACTCTTAGTCAACACTGTCTTAGATCACAGAAAGGAATGCACAATCGACCAGATTGTATTCTGGTGTTCTGTAACATGATTTGTGGTACTTTTTCCTTGTTTTCATACAGGTACAAAGCCATCTTGAGAACTCCAAGTTCCATCTCCACCAAAGCCAGAATCAGCCGGTAAAGCAGTACCTGACTCTGGGCTCCAAGCTGGCCTCCTCGGCCGGACCAGGTCACAACGTGCCACATCCACACTCTGCTGGCCAGCCGCTGGCCACCGTGCCGATCTTGAGAAATGGGCACATGCCTCCCGTCAGTGATGGCAGCAACCCCAACAGCCCGGTCACTCTGCTCTCATTGGCCAACCACGACAGCGAGGTGAGCTGAAACAGAAGCAAAAAGCTAAACATGGCTACGTGGAAGTGAAATTGAAAGAGGTCAAAATGGGCCTGGAAAGGGTGAAACCATAACAAAAACCTTTAGCCACATTGTGTGACACACGCTCAGAAACAGTGGGTCATAACTTTTGAAGATTTCACAATGCTCTTGAAACATTTCCTGTCAACGGTTTGAATTCCTGTCAAATTATTTTCTTCTACAGTAATGTAAGAGATCTGCTTTACGTCTAAATTCTTTCAAATGAAGTCTGGTAAATCGCGGCAGGCACTTTGTTTTGATGACCAGCTAACACAGAGAACCAAGAACTACTTTTATTCCTGAACTGGCTTTGAACCTTTTGCACTGAGAGCAACTAATCATCTAAACAAAGTGCTGCCACCATTGATCTTTCCTTCCCTCTGATTTGCTCATCAATAACTTCAGACATGCAGTCTCTGATGAGGGAACCCTTTCAAAGAAGGAAACCAGTTTGGGAACAGATGTGTGTTTTTAGACCAATAAGGCTGTTCATTATTGGATTTATCTCTCTGCATTTGTTTATAGGTGTTAAGTGTAGTTGATAGTTGTACATTAGCACACTGAACATACGATTTTCTTTTAGTTTCCAATGGATGAAGTTATTGATGACCTAATTAGCCTTGAATCCAGCTTCAATGATGGAGGCTTGGATTGCATAGAGCCTAACATCATAATGCAAAACAATGTAAGTATGAATCACATTCAATGTTGCTGTCACTGCAAGCTACTAACCAAGTTTTCAACCATCTATGCTTTTTGTATCGGTTTCTGAATAACCCTCTTTGTTTGTCAAACTGTTCACAACAGTTCGGGTTAGGTTTATGTCACATTTGTTAACTAATGACCTCTCTCTGAAAGCTTAACAGGGGCTTGAAAGTGAAGTCTCTCCACCCAAACACCCACTCCAGAAGCTAGACTAGCTTGGGAAAAAAGTAAAAGCGCTCCGATTTACTTTCAGGTCAGCTTAGGACAAGAGGCGAGTCAAAGTTCACTTGGGCTTAGCAAGATTTGTTAGGACACTAAAGAAGATTAGTTTTTTTTTTTTGTAAGATAAATTACATCTCACTAATGTTGAACCTTATAAAAGCAATGAAAAGTCCAGAAGGAATTTAAAAACTTTAGCATTGAAAAGTTTGTGTCTTTGGCTGTAAAATTGATGTAAGATCTGACCTCTGTAATATCACATGTGGAGTTCCCCAGGGCTCTGTGCTTGGACCAAACCTATTTATTTTATATGTGAATGACTTGGTAAATGTGTCAGGACTCCTTAAATGTGTACTTTTTGCTGATGATACCACATTTTTCTGTTTAGGTGAAGATATAGAACAAATGTTGGAATTGATAAAGACAGAATTTGTCAAGATACAAACTTGGTTTAAAATCAATAAATTATCATTAAATCTAGAAAAAACTAATTACATGATATTCAGTAATAAAAAGAAAACTGTTGATGTTCCACTCAAAATTGAGGGTGTTGAGATTTGTAGAGTGAGTGAGGTGAAGTTTTTGGGTGTTATTATTGATGACAAACTGACATGGAAACAACACATAAATTCTGTAAGAATAAAAATAGCTAAATCGATTGCAGTACTATACAAGGTCAGAGACCTATTGAATGATAAAGCTCTGTATTTGTTGTATAACACAATCATTGTTCCACACTTAATCTATTGTATTGATGTTTGGGGGAAAGCGTGTAAAACAATCACAAAGCCTATTTTTGTATTACAGAAAAGAGCTGTAAGAATTATCACTAGAAAACATTACTGTCATCCATCCAGTACATTATTTTATCAACTGAAATTATTGAAGTTCCATGATTTGGTTGATTATAATATTTTATCAATTATGTATAGGGCTCAGAATAACGAATTACCTTTAAATATCCAAATGAATTTTGTTAAAAGACAAAGTTGTTATAATCTTAAGGGGACAGAGATGTTTGTAAAACCACAATTCAGAACTAGTTTGAAGGGACGTTCTACCTCAATCCAGGGAATTAGATTATGGAATGGCTTGGAGAATGTAGTTAAAAATGCCAAGTCACTGTTTACATTTAAGAAAATGATCAAAAGGAATTTGTTGAAAAAATATATATGAATTAGCATAATGTGTATTGTATCAATTATTAGTTATGTATTAGTATTAGTATTAGAAAATTAGAAAGAGTTAGTCATTTTGTACTGCTGGTGAAAGATTATTATTGTTTAATCTGATTGTTTGAAAAAAGGGGCAGATATAATAAGATTTATTCTTCTTTCTGCTACCTTTCATTTTTTTACATTGTGTACGTATCATTAATGGGATTGTCTTGTATTGTGTTTCTTTTGTAAAAAAAATGAACAAATTTAATAAACATAAACATAAAATTGTTAACACCTTTAGAAAGTAAAGCTTGTTTGATGGGAATATCACATTTTGATTTGGCCACTGATAACAAAAGTGATACATACAAAGACTCATACACATAGATAAAGTTACAGAGAAAAGAAGAGAGAAGGAATGAGGGGGAGTTAAAGATAAGGGGATGAGCAGAAGGTGGAGGGAAGTATAGGAATCGTCTATAAGTTATTGAAGAAGACAGAAGCGTAACAGATGAGAGACGAGTAAGAGGTTTGGTTGGAATGAGTTACTAAGCTATCGGATTGGGCTAATGTGTGCACTCCCCATGGGCTTATTCAAAAATGATACCATGCTTAACTGGATCAATTCATCCAATTAGTCATACAGTACGATGCATCACCTCGTTTCGCCTTGTCAACACTAACGGGAAAAGGATTGGAGTGATTACTGTAGAAGAAGGAGGGGAATTGTTGCAATCTTTCATTTTCATATTTATGCGTGTTCCCTCCTCTTTTTATAATGTTCCAGTCTTGGTGAGAAAGATTAAAACCCACAAAACTTATCTGACAACAGCTGTTTTTTTATGTTTTGTTGACTTGACATGCAGCCTTATCCCATTCTTCAGTGTCGCAGCTACATGTGACACACTGTATAAAAATCAATTGTTCGTTCCTTGGAATCCATGGCAAATTCTATCGGGTTTTCCCATTAATACACAAATGTGAATTGGACACACATGTGTGCCAGCCTGCCACATCGTGACATGTCTCTGCTCAGTGAAAAGGCGTTAATAGTCCATGCTTTACTAGACAAGAAGAGGCCAGTAGGCAAACAGTTTTGCCTCTGTTTGAGCCTTTTCAACTAATGCGATGCTGTTTTTAACACAGAGCACACCACTGTTCAACGAGGGGGCTTTGAAAATGGTGCCCTTATTGAATTAGGGAACAACATCTGGTGAAATTGCCCCTCAAGTGCAACAAGCCTGGGTTGGAGGTCACCAGTTTGGATTATCCAACAAGGCTACATTCTTGAATTATTTTTGCTCTTTGTCGTTCAAGGCAAACAGCTAATCTTAACACTGAGGGTCAAAGCACAGGGTTCATCCTGTCCTGCTGTGATAAACGAGGGGCTCCTAGTCCCCATGCTGGGTAGTACAGATTCAAAGGCATCGAGGCTGAAGCTTCTCCGATAATTCCACTTGCTCTTGTTGTATTAGTCTTTGTATTAGATAAAGCCATGCCACACCAAAAAATAACTGTTTATCTAGTGGTTTTTAACGAGGTATAAAAGGGGCGTGTGTGAAAGGTACTTTCCTTTTGAATGACCTTTTTAATTCATCTCCCCCATCTCCATAGGTCTCCCTCAGCAGCAGCATGCTGGACATCTATGGGGGTGAACAAGGTATGAACCCCCCTAATGATGGAATCAATCCCACACCTAACCCCACAAAGCTCACTGTTAAAAGGGAATATGCAGGTATGAACTCATACAATGGTGTTGAGCAAACAACTAATCAGTTGTACAGTTTTAAAAATGCTCACATTTTTCTACAAGAGATAGTAAGTAAGTAAGTAAGTAAGTAAAGTTTATTTATATAGCACTTTTCGCAGATAAAATCACAAAGTCAAAGTCAAAGTCAAAGTCAAAGTCAACTTTATTGTCAGATCTGCAATATGTACTGTACAGGACATACACAGGACCGAAATTGCGTTTCTCTCAGTCCCTCGGTGCAACAGTAAACATCTAAACATTGAAACACTGAAACATATAATAATAGACATAAGCATAAAATAGTAAAACTAACACTGTCCTGAGTTTTTTGCATAGTGGTATAAGAGTATGAAAATTTACACCAACTCTAAAACTAAAACATTAAACATTTAATGAACATAATACTGTCCTGAGTTTTTGCATACTAGTATAAAAAAAGAGTATAAAAAGTATAACTAAAATAAACTAAAGGTTTCTAGCATTGACATTTGCAAAGTGGCAAAGCAGCGTATGAGTTAATGTACACAGTATATGTATGAGGTAGTAGTTGATGTTGTTATAGAGGCAAAAAGTGGCATATGCAGTAAGGCACATTGGGCATCCCTAAATAAGACCGTTCAGAGCACACTGTATATGTATCAGCAGTGGTGTAGATATTAGAGTAGTGTAAATGTAAACAGTAGTAATTACATGTAAGCAGTAGTAATAAAAGTAAACAGTATTAATAAATGTAAACAGAGAATGTAAACAGTATTATGATTATAGGCAGTGATGTAATACAAACATTAGTGCAAGTATGAGAAGTAGTGCAAACTGTATGAGCACATGACCGAGAGTTTAGTGAATAACCCGTTTGATGACACAGAGTCCAGTGTTAAAATCTTTGTGTTGTGTGGTAATGTGTGAGAAAGTTTTAGTGTTAAGGCAGTTCAAATGGGAGGGGGGGCAGAGCAGGCAGAGTGTTTAGCATCCTGACTGCCTGATGAACAGAGCTGTCTCTCAGTCTGCTGGTTCGAGCCTGGAGACTCCTCAGTCTCCTTCCTGATGGCAGCAGTCTGAAGCAGCTGTGTAGTGGGTGTGTGGGATCACCTGCCATGCAGTGGGCTTTCCGAGTGAGGCGTTTGCTGTGTAAGTCCTGCAGTGAGGGGAAGGAGGTGCCGACTATCTTCTCAGCTGCTCTCACAATGCGCTGGAGGCTCTTGCGGCAGGATGCAGTACATGCACCAAACCACACAGTGATGCAGCTGGTCAGGACACTTTCTATGGCACCTCTGTAGAAGGTGCTCATGATGGGGGTTGAAGCTCCAGCCCTTTTCAGCTTGCGGAGAAAGTAGAGACGCTGGTGAGCCTTCTTTGCCAGTGCTGCAGTGTTCCTGCTCCAGGACAGGTCCTTTGAGACGTGCACTCCCAGGAACTTGGTGCTGTCTACTCTCTCCACTGCGGTGCTGTTGATGGTCAGAGGGGCATGTTGGGCATCCCTCTTCCTGAAGTCCACAACAATCTCCTTTGTCTTCTCCACGTTGAGAGTGAGATTGTTGTGTCCGCACCACAAGGCCAGGCGGCTCACCTCGTTCCTGTAGTCCGTCTCAAGTGCTGTACAACATATAAATAAAAGATTAAAATAGACAGAATAATTACTGTAGAAATAGCTGATTAATCAAAACAATAAGAACAGCTGATAAAAACAAGAACAATTGATAAAAACACTAAATAAAAACCCGCTCATTCTCAATCAGTTCATCTGGACAGTTTCTTTTTAGCCTGCCTGGGAGGAGTCGACGAGGGACAAGCCCCCAGAAACCATCTTGGCTACAGCAAACTGGTTGGTCCACTTAAGTTGTTTACTTGGTGGGGTAGCTTCAGTTTGCTTTGGACTGCTCTGACTGACGAAGCCCTCTGGAGTGAGGGTGAAACGTTTCTACTAAAAAGAAACTGTCCAGATGAACTGATTGAGAATGAGCGGATTTGATACCTGGACTATTGAGAATGAACTTTCTGGACTAAATAAAAACATTTATCTAAAAGCTTGTCTGAATAAAAGTGTCTTAAGCTGGGGTTTTTTAGATAGAAACAAAACAAGAAAGAAAAAAAAAGGTTTCTGTGATGTGTTGAGTCTTTGGTAGAGGGACAGAAAGTACCTGTGTTGGCTAAAAATGGTAACTTACTGGCTAAATGTCCACTTAAAAGTGTCAGGCTTATTTTGATCTGGTACTTGCCATGGTCTTGCTTGTCAGAGTTTGTGAATTAGCTGAAAGTCATTGGGTTTTTACTACAGTGTTACAGAGGGACCAAATTACATAAAGTGCCCTTTAGATATACAGGTTGTCCCCGACTTACGACGTCATCGACATACGACGTTCCAGACTTACGAGCGGACTAACGAACAGTAAAGTTGTACAGAAAATACAGTGCTGGTATGTGTTTTTAGATGAAAGTGTGTTAGCTAACAGTTTGTAAACAAAGTTCTGTGCATGTTTATGAACCAGTGTGTACGTTTGTGTTGAAAAACGGGTGTTTGGCGCAGCACTAGCAGACATTTTCTGACTTACGACCAAAAATCCAGACTTACGAGCGACACGTGTTTCGGGTTCCAACATACGAATTTTCGGCTTACGAGCGATTCGTAGGAACGGAACTCACTCGTAAGTCAGGGACAACCTGTATCTTAAAAAATCCCAAGTAAAGCAGAAAGCCTAAAAAACTGATTTAGGAAATGGAAAAGATGCCTGAATTATATTTCACTCTCAGTAGGCAAATAAGTAAATTATGATATTTTCATTTGAATGTGGACAGAGAGGACAATGGGTTGTTACAGACTTTAAATTTGTCTTGATTTAATCAACAGAGACAAATTGGGAAATCCAATCTCAGGTCCCTAATTGTGTAATTTGGAAGAATGTGAATACAAATATGGATGCATGGGCATTTTTTTGTCCCTCTCCAGAACACATTAGGGAATTAGCTAACCATCTTAATTGCAGCACAAGTAGTCTAAATGTAGTCCGATTTTTGTCTCCTTTACAATGAGCTTCAGACTTGCTAGTGGGGATAAATGGGGCACAGTGTATCAGTGTGTGAAGGTCAAACTTGTGTCTTTAGTGTAGGCTCATGCATAGCCCCATTGCACTCTGACCCCTTCCTCAAAACAACTGATTGTGTGTCTACTGACTGGACCTTCTGTCGAGCTCTGATTGTTGTCTTTCAGCTTCTAAATCAGTGTGCGTTGCTAATCCATTTGTTCCCCTCTGTGATTTATTTTGTCGACAGAGCACGACACCAGAGTGATGGCCAAAGAGAGGCAAAAAAAGGACAATCACAATTTAAGTAAGTGTCCCTCGGTGGCTTCTCAACTATTATTGGAGAATAAGTTGTAATTATCAATAAGTACATCAAAACAACTCTTTTTTTTCCTTTGGTCTGTTTAGTTGAAAGAAGGCGACGATACAACATTAACTACAGGATTAAGGAACTGGGGACGCTTATACCAAAGTCAAATGATCCGTAAGTTCTCGAATATTGACATAAATGATACCCTATCTTTGGTTTACCTCAACTCCAAAAGCTTGTGTGGCGACAAAATCATATAAAATTCAACAAGGAGACACACTAAATGTTGCTCATTGAATTTAAATGAGTCCTCAAGCACATTTCAGCCATATTTCAAGGGTGCACTTAAGCTCCTATTATAGTCTGCACTCCTTGAGATGTGCGTCGCCTCACCGGGTCTCGGCAGTTCAACTTAAAGCATGAATGACGAGGAAAAGGGGTCAAATGTAAAGAAGTGGGCCACACCATTGAAATCAAAGTTTGAAACTCAATTTGAACGTACACTGGCCATCTAGGCGCAGTTGAACTTTGCATCAAATATAAATGGAAGGTTAGAATTGTCACTGTGCCATTAACAAAGGATAAAGGAGATTATTAACGCTGATCAGACCAATGTCTCATGTGTGGAAAAAGACAATTTTACGGAGGTCCCTTGTCCTTTTAAAAAAAGCAATAATACCTGCAAAAGAATGACTTGCACTCCAGCACCTTAAGTCCAATTTCACATCTTTCTCTCTGCCTTCCTACTTAGCTCATTTTCCTTCACCTATTTTTACTTGAGGATTAATTTTACCGAACAAGGATGTACAAGAATGGACTTTCCACATAGCTTCTTAACTATTCTATTAAAATCCCCATTCTGTGGCCTCATGTAATGTCCAAGGATGAATAATTACCCCATGTAAGTCTCCGTTTCTTATTCAAATCATAAAAGGAGGGAGCAAAAAAAAAAAAACCTCTGTTAAAACTTTTCCCCCCTTTTTATTGCAAAGAATATTCTGCCGACATCAGGGGGTTCTGTGTAAAAGGTTATTCCTGACATTTCCTTCTCTCTGTAGTGACATGCGGTGGAACAAAGGCACCATTCTGAAGGCCTCAGTGGAGTACATCAGGTGGCTGCAGAAGGAGCAACAACACGCTCGGGAGCTGGAAAGCCGTCAGAAGAAGCTGGAGCAAGTGAACAGGAGGCTTCTGCTGAGGATCCAGGTGGTTTAACAGTGTTTTAAGCACGCATTTGCAGTAAATACATTAATGGAATACATGACTGAAGCATTAAAATCAGATCATTTGGCAGATAGAATGACAAACAAACTGCCAGTCCACTCATTTTGAACATTCAGCTGTTTAGTTAGTTGACATAACTGCCTCAGCACCATCCATATGGTTCAAATATTGGTTCAGACAAAGCACAAATCCCATTTTCTGGTGTTACCTCTATTCCTTGGCTCTCAATTTAACGTAGCAGTTGCGATATTTTACTGCAACATTGGACCTCCTTTCGAGAAGTCAATATGAACACTGTTATTTGTTGATGATTTATTTAATGTGAACAAACACTACACTGATAAATCCATAGATGGCTTGTGAAACGGGTTATCAAGTATAAATTAAGTTCTACATGTACATAGCATTTTACTTTTAGAACAGTAATAATACAGAACAGTAATAATACATAATATATTGGAACACGCTAAACTAGATATTACAAAGTTCATAAAGACATTACAATATTTTATAATAATAATAATAATAATAATAATAAACTTTATTTGTATAGCACCTTCCTACAATGCCTTGCATTGACCAAGGTGCTTAACAGGATAAAAAGATGAATAAACTGGAACAATAAATCAATGAAAATAGAATAGGAAACAACAGCAATAAAAGAAGGCAATGGAAATAAAAAATGCTACATACTAAAATAACACTAAAATAACACAAGTAATAAAAGTTACACACTGAAAGCTTTTTTGAACAAGTGGAAATAAAAAGGCAATGGAAATAAAAAATGTTACATATTAAAATACCAAAAGTAATAAAAGTTACACACTGGAAGCTTATTTGAACAAGTGGAAATAAAAAGGCAATGGAAATAAAAAATGCTACATATTAAAATACCAAAAGTAATAAAAGTTACACACTGAAAGCTTTTTTGAACAAGTGGGTCTTCAGTCTGGTTTTGAACAGAGTCAGATCAGAGGTGGCACAATCAATATTATGCTTGTTAAAGAGCAACTGACGTTATCAAACAAAATGTGGAAAAAAAAATCTTACAAAAGATCACAATGTTTTTGTTGGTGCCAGTACACTTTTAAATGAGTAACAGTAGTCCCTCGCTACTTTACCTTTTGTTTATTGAAGACTCGCTCTATCGCAGTTTTTCAAAATAAGTTTGGAAATGACACACAATTGGCTGATTGATGGATGAGACGCACGATCAGCATATAATTTTTATTTAAAATAAATTATCATAAATTAATTAGCACCTGCAACACATTTGTGCAGCCCAGAGCTGCAGAAATATTCCTCCTGCAGCTCTGTGCGGCCCATACTGCAGGATAAACTTCCTGCTGCAGCTGAACAGCTGATCAGCTGTTCTGCATGCAGAGCAGATGAGTGGGCGTGGCCAAGAGCGCTTGCAGATGGCAAAGAGCGGAAGAGGCAGGGAGCTGAGATTACATTATGTGCTCTTTCAAAGCATTTAGAGTTTAGAAACATTGTTTAGAATATAGCACAAGTGTGGGAAGGGTTTAAAATGCCCCATCCCTCTCTCTATTTTATTTTTTAAATTTTATATATATATATATTTTATTTATTTATGTATTTATTCATTTTTTATATATTTATATATTTATAATAAAATAAACTACTACGGTACTTACTACTTGTACTAATATTCCTACTTCGTAGTTTTTCACTCATAAGATAAGATAGAACTTTATTGTGGGTCTTCAGGGTACGGATCCCCCCAATAAATGAGGGACTACTGTAATAGTAACATTTGTGAGGGTTTTATTTGTTTATTTTGCAAGGGATCTCATGCATCTTTGTTTTAAAGTGTGCTCCTGAAAATTGCTGGTTTTGCACCTTCACCTTTGCATCACAAACCTGTTTGGGATAACCTACCTCTAAAATGAACATGCAAAATGTTAAGGGCATTTGGTCAAAAATAAGACCCTTNCACACACACACACACAAGAAACACATCTGTTCCCCCAGGTGGCCAACATGGCAGCCCTCCGTTCCACACACGTGGGCAGTAGTAGTTTGGTGGTTGTTGGTCGTCTCATACAAGATACAAGATACAATATACAAGATAGGTTTATTAACATTGCATCAATTTTCACCGATACAGCGTAAATATGTAGTTACAGTCATCCAGGAGAGAGAATGAGTGCAAAAAGCTGCTGCTCAACAAAACACATGACATGTTTATCAACACATGATATGCTTATAGCGCGGCCGCTCTCATCTGTCCCCAGATGAAGGTCAAAGGCAGGAAAACAGGCAAAGACACGGGGTTTTACAGCGTTGATATTAAAAAAAGATGAATCACGTTTTGTCTTCAAGACACCGCGTGATCCAGTAAAAACCATATCAAAAAGCACATTTAGTTACAATAACAAATTGAGAGACGGCAGGCAAGGAGATAGAGTCTGTGAGTAACTTCAGACAAACACAAGTTCAGCAGATGTGCAGCTGGGCGTTATCTGAGGCTGCACAGAAATCTCTGGGGGGGTGAGGGGGGGGAGGGCAGCAGGTCTCTTCAGCTCCACACTCCCAGGAGAATGGCTTCTGACAGCCTTCTTTTTCAAGGACATGTGCAGAAGCCAGATAATAGTCTTGTTTATTATCCAATAGACCACAGTGTTCTTTTCCACTGCCGCCATCAAGTCTGTGGTGCTGTTTCATGGCCAAAAAAATCCAAATAATATGTGGTCCCGCTCTATGAACCCCCATCTGTCCCTTGATTGATCCGGGGTGGCTGTAAACAAGTCCCAAAGCGCCCTGCAGGTCCGCGGTGGTCCACCACCGCTCCAAGCGAGCGATTGAGCTCATACAACAGCTGGGATGAGGAGCTCACGGCCCGGTTCAGAGAATTTTGCTGATCAGGTAGTGTCGACAGCGCGCTGATAGCTGCCGAAGCCTCCCTCAGCTTCCAGTAACAGACAACTCCGCTTACGCCAAAAAACAGAGCAGTTGCTACCAATATTCCAATAATCCACAAATCCTCCACGTCCTCGACACTTAAGACGGTCAGACACATGGGCTGCCACTGACCCCACGAGTCCAGCACGTATCCAGCCGCGTGTGTGTCGGAGGGACAGACAGCTTCTCCTCTCCTTCTCATGAAGGGCATCTGGTGTAAAAACGAGTTGTTCAGTGTGACAACCCATGAAGAAGGGAGCAACCAAAAGAATAAACCTTCAGTAACAAACTGACAATCATGACATGTGAGAAAAAAATTAAAACACAACGCTAATAAAGACCAAAAATATTTTTTGGATGACACTCATGGATAATAAGCTAATTTGCTTTGTCAAAAATGGGAGTAGGACATGACGTGTCTCAACTTCTGGATTTCCCTGCTCAACATCTGTATGTGTAGGATGTGTGAAAAAGGTGTGGCAGTGAAGTTCTTGGTGGTACTCCCTGCTATCGGTCGACGTACGTGACCAGATCAGATAAAAGTTTAACTCCCATTTGATTTGATTCATTTTCCAGGAACTTGAGATCCAGGCCCGAGCACACGGACTGCCAAACATGACCAACACTCTGGGGACAGTGGAACTTTCCTCCCACCTCCTCAAACAACAGCAGCAGCAGCAATCTCCAGCCCAGGTGCAGCAACCACAGCAGCTCCCTCTCTACCAGGATGACCCCAACAGTGACTACCTCCAGAGGATAGCTGTGTTGACTGGAGTGCCATCCATCGTCACTGCAAGTGGACCCCAGGATCACACCCAAGGGGAAGATGCCGGAACCACATTCTCTGACCCGCTCTCCCATTTCACAGACTTCTTCACCTCCACGCTCAAGGAAGAGAACCAGCTGAATGCGATTCTGATGGATGACCCGCTCTCACCGTTTGGCACCGACCCGCTCCTCTCAGCCAGTTCCCCGGGAGACGTTTCCAAGGACAGCAGCCGCAGGAGCAGCTTCAGCTCGGCTGAAGGCGATGACCTATAAGGGTCTGCCTGCTCACAGGAAACCTTAAGACTTTGATCACCCCAGCTGGTGAAGGGTGCACACAGAACCTTGAAAGAACTGATGAACTGGGGATATCTAGTTGTGACCAATACCAGCCTTACAAATAATTTAAATGACAGCTCACCAACTCTGCAGTACGCCTGAGAGTGCCTTTTGTGACTAATCTGCTCTGCTGTTGCAGAAGTTGATCCTTTTATTGGAACCAGACCCATCCCATGAACTTTTATTACAGACAATCTGCTTTCTCGTGGAGCAGACTTGTAAAAAAGGGAGACATTTATCAATATGTAACGATGATGCCTGCTGTCTTTTAAGACTACACCATGGTGGCTTTACACTGTAACATATGCAACATAATGACTGAACACTGTACTTTTTTAGATGTATGCATTGTATGAGGAGCCTTGTTATAACGTTCAAACATGTACCTGATGTACTCACCTCAGTACTTAACATGTCTTTAACTTTGTGCCTTTCCAAACATTTTTTTTTATTAAGACTGGTTGTATTTATGTTTTAATCTATGTATTCATGAAAAAATACATTATGTAAACAATCAAATCCACTATCAGCTATTATAATATCCTTTTATTCTTAAGAGAAATGGGGAAACTATAAAAAACTACTTACCTACCATTCCTTAAAGGAATGCAAATTGCGTTTTAATGAGGATTTGTTTTGGTCAAGACTTGAAACAACATTAAGCACAACCTCATGTTATATTGATGTCAAACTCACAAAATGTGTTGTGAATGATCAGCTACTATCACAGCAAATTTTATCTCAAAATTTGTAAAGTTTACAGAGTTATAGTAGGTTATCGAACTTGCCACCGTACACGCCGCACCGCCGTATAAGTCGCGTCTGTTCAAATATGTCTAATAAAGTGGAAAAAAACAAATACGTTGCTTCGCCGTATAAGTCGCATCTTGTCACCGTTGATGCGTCGCGTTGGTTATGCGTCACCACTGACCACCCGGAAATGTGGGTCGGTGTTGTGACAAAAATCGATTGGCTGCCAAATGGGTGCATGGGAGGATTTAACAAGATTAACACTCATAAACAATCATTTGTTTGTTCAACATTATAGCAAAGGTGCGTCTCAGCTGAACTTTTCCTTAATAAATGCACTTTGACGGTCAAATCAGCTGCACGTCGCCTGGGCGGCACGGCGAATGCAGCTGATTTGATGTTTGCTCCAGGAGTTCCAGAGCAAGACAACAGTGGCTGCTATGGCAAGCCAAATGTCTCATTAATAGCCACTTTTACCTATTAATGAGACATTTGGCTTGATGGCCATCTAGTGGCTGAAAATGGTAGTGTTCAATATTTTCCATGTCGGAATGAATGAAATCGTCTGATCTCAGCCAAAAATTGGGTTATGAATATAATAATAATAATAATAATAATGTCTTTTCCTGTCATCTGTGTATGTTTCCCATACACAGACGAAATTCGTCTCTGCATTTAACCCAACCACCACCAGGTGGTGCAGTGAGCAGCCAGAAAGCGCCCGGGGAGCTGGAGAATTAGGTGTGCACTCATAGACACCCCAAGGTGTGTAGTGGCCGGGGCGCAAACCCGCGTCCTTCGGGTCCCAAGTCGGAAGCCCTGCCACTACACCATCTTGGCTCCTATGGGTAAAAACACGTATATTAGTCGCTTCGGTGTGTAAGTCGCAGGACGTGCAAATGTATGCAAAAAAGGTGCCACTTACACAACAAAAACTATGATACTTTAGTTCATTTGGCTGTGGCAGCCATCTTGAATCTGGTTGAGTTAAAAAGTTGATCAGCTTCCACCCGTAATGATTTCTTCCTGCAGTTTCATTAAGATTCATTCAGTGAATTATGAAATACTTTGATACCAAATAGACAAAAGCAAAAACATTATCACTCTACCTTTTTCACTTATTGTTTTGCATTGGGCGATAATAAATGCTTGTAGGATAAAACCCAAGAAGTTTTATGGTGGAAAGTGAAGGGTTGGCTTAGAAGGTGGCTGATTGGAAATGAGTGGCAGAAAGGAAGGAAAAGAGAGATGGGAAATTGGATAATAAAGACAAGTAGAGGAGGAGTGATAAATCTGATGAGTCCACTGTGAGTTGATGAGCCCTTGAGGATGAATAATGGCAACAGATAAGGAGTTGCCATGAGTGCTATTAGCCGTCGGCTAAGAAAGTTTCCTTTGCGGAAGGAAAGATAAGATGTACTCTTCTCTTCAGAAACTACTGCGGTCACAAACTATTTGTCATAGCTGATCAAGTTATTTCAAGGTTTGATTGTGACAAAACTTGAATTGAATAGCTGTGTCTGGATACATCAAGATCCTTTTTTATTAATATATCTTGAACCTACTGAAGAACGCAACAGAAAGGGGTAGTCTAAAAATCAACATTCCACTTCTTCCTGAACTGGCTTTTCATCAAAATCTCTCTGAACTGATGTTTCAGAGATTAATAGAGTTGCTGTGGGAAAATAAAATATTTGAGTCGCAAATAAACCTGAGCATATCAATAATTAGAGTCCATTTAGAAAGATGTCGGTAATTTTTCTGGATAATTGGCCAAAGCAGTTTGGAAGGATAACTGGTTTTCATTACATTTATTAAGGAAACAATCTAAGTAACACGTATAGAATATTTCAAAATGTTGACTATAAATATTGATTATTTTATCCACACTTTATCCCTTAATAGCCTTTCTTATCGTAGTGCTTAACTGAATAAAACACACAAATTCAATTATGTGTTATAATGATGAATCTCAACAACAGAGCAGTAATCTAAATATAAACGCTGAAAATATAATTTTAATTTAAAGGCATAGGATTCCTTGAAACAATACACATCGTCTACCTTTCATATAAGAGTTTAAAATGAAAATCACCTTCTGATAGAAAACATAATTATAATACATAATTACAACATAATTGTTGTAGTTTATCTCTTAATCAGTTAGTGCTAGGAGTATCAGCTTGGGATGTCTATTGGCTACTATGAAACCAAATTTTAGCTCAACATTTGTAAAACTCATTGAGTTACAGCCCTTTTTAGAGACATTTCAGGTCAAGATCATTTGGCTCTGGCAGTCATCTTGAATCAGTCAGAGGACTCTGAACATGTATCAGTTTTAGATGTTCACCTGAGAGTTTCCCAAAACAAAATGGGCAACAAATTTTTATTTTTTTTAAATCACAGTAAACCATGAAACCAACTTGTTTTTTGTAATCAAAAGCCATCACAAGGAATATTAAATTCATAGATTTGTAAATTTCAAAGGAAATCAGAGAAGTGAGGCAACAGTGATCAGAGCAAGTGACTTTTTAGTTGTCCGTTTTGGGAAAATGGAAAATTTGTAATTTAGGGACATTTTAACCACACTTACTTTTATGAGAACAAAATAAAATTAAAGCTTCCCACATTTTTGGCCAAAGCAAATAAATATGACTGTAGCAAACAAAAATATACAAAAAAATAAATAAATAAAAGCTGCTGTACTATATTTGAAACAGCAGGTGGCAGTATTGAGCTGTGATTTAACACAACAGTTGCAGTAAAAATTAATCTAAAGAAGGGCCACGACCAAAAAGAAGAAAAAAAACCTCTAATTTTAAGATAGCTCATAAAATAATATGCCTTTCAGTAAATCACCATGCTCGTGTACAGGACCTGCACATATTGGCAGTGTACCTTGGCAATATGTTACGAGCTAAAGTTCATGGCACTATACCTCCCCAGTATAAACTGACAAATCTAAAGAAGGCAAGCGATGTCGTGAACCTCACAGCAGAGTCGTTCTGTCACCAAAACAACGTTGTCAGACCTCCTGCCACCCACCAACACTGACACCGCCACTGAGCGGGAGAAGCTGTCACCTGTGCAGATGCCACGGCTGCCAGCGTGCTACAATGCACTCACCTGTCGAGCCTGCCATTGGCAACTCTTAATCACCTCCCTCTGAGGTGACTCACACACACACACACACGTACTCAGTGCCCTGCACATTCACGAACACAAACAAGCCTAATCAAATGTGCTTGTGTGCAAACACAAATGTGCACACGCAAGCAGAAACTGAAACACACACATGCATGCACAGGTTTGTGTCTCATTGCACTCTGTTGCCATATATACGAGGCAGAGTGTTGAGGGAGGGTGGATAACCACCTAAAAGCCCTCATCAGGATTTGGACTGTGACAAGACTTGTGCACAAAATAGGTGAAATTTGAGTGGGAATAACAATATGACAGCTGGCAGAGAGGCACCAAACATCAAGTGTCATATCTATTTTCAGCTGTGACTCAGAGCTGTGTGACAAACAACACGACGCTGCTTCTCAATCAGTCAGCCCATCTACAGGAAATGTGGCAAACTAGGGCCTCGAGATGAGCTTTCCCTTCAGGAAAAAAATAAGAAACGATCTTACGTTATATGGTCAAAATTAAAGGCGGAGTCGTAAACTTCCCTAAAGTGTGAGCATTGCATTTAAAGCTCAGGAACTTATCGTGCTTCCTTTCCCGGTGAGCCGCTGTAATCTGTTCCACGATTCTGACCTCAGCCTTGCTTTTTATTAAGGACCACGCCCTGACCAGGCTCTGAAAATACTCCCACGTCACTCACCCAGCAAAGCATTAACAATGGCACGTGAAAAAAAAAAAAAAAAAGATGCTATAAAATTAATGCTATTTCCAGAGTATTTTTTTTTATGAATCGAGCCAGATGCCAAAAGCATAACTTCAAACAAATTGACTTCCAATTATTGGTGCCGCACACCACTTCCAGATGTGCAACAGATGGAAGCTGGAGGCGACCGAAAGGTGTCTTTAGTCCCGAGCTTCGCGTTTTTCTGCAGTAAAACAGCCATACGGTTGTATGTGTTTTAAATCAGACCGGGCTGTGGGCTGGAGGTGAAGGGAAGGACAAGAGGATGGCGAAAGGGAAAGAAAAAAACCTAAACAACAAAGAAGGAAAGCACATCATCAGGAAAATGTAAATGTGTCCAGCACAGAAAGTGGAGAGCCATATGTCGCTTAAATACAGCTTGATTATTATGGAAATGTAGATGAGATCCTAGGACTGAAAGCTGGAGATGTTTTAAGGGGTAGGGGGTGGAGTTGAAAATGTAAATGTAAATGTGATCTCTGCTGTATCTTCCAGTGTTGGGATTAAACGGTAAAAAGGAACTATTTGGGGGCTTGCTTTTTCTTCTTGAAGCTTACAATATCCTTGCAAGCACAAAGAACATTTGATATGATGTGAAGATATTCCCAATACTTAGTTTTCTATACTAGAAGGTGAGTTGTAAGAAGAGTTTCACTCTGTTCATAAAGTCTCTTCTTAAAAACTTTAAATATTTTAGTCATAAAAGTAAAAAAAAAAGTGATTTGAAGTGAGAAAAGTAGCTGAGCTTAGATTTATTTTCACTGTAGAGGAAACTAGTAGGCTGTCCTGAGTGGGTCATGGCTCAGTCTGATCTCATTATTAGCCCACACTCGGGACCTGGGGGAGAAAAAAATGTCTGTGCATTCTTTCCCAAGACCACGGTGAGACAGTCTACCGGGGTCATATATTCACTAGCAGTCTTCTTGGGCAGCACATGTCTTATTCCTCTGATCTACAGAGACCACAAACTTCTGCTCCTCGTCTTTTTATTTTTAATTTTTATTCTCTGCCGATTCAAATACACCGGAGAGCAGGGAGCACTTGGCTCTGCTATCACACCTCCGCAGTGCAGACAATTCCCCTGCTCCGTCAGGGTTGTATGCTAATCGAAGAAGCAACCCCTTCGCCACCCCTTTAGCAACACTTTACCCTTGTGTAATTTGGATAACCTTGGGCTGGATGGGAAGCAGCTGAAGAGAAGTCCTCGAATGATTTGTAATTTTGAATCCCAGTGCCCCAAAAGAGTCACAAACAGGTAACCCTTCTGCTCCCAGTTCAAAATAAAATATAGCCCCTAGCATTGCTTAAAGGAATGTATATTGCCCACCACCTTACATGGCAGAGTTTTGAACTGAGATCATCTTATGCTGAGAAATGACAGTGAGTTCTGAAAGACTCAGCAACAACATCAATTGTGAAGTCATTATCTGTAAAACTGCTTTATAGCCATTTTTGTGTTTTCTAGGGCCAGTTGGCTGTGGTGGCCCTCTTGAATCAAGTTGACACCAAACGTTAATCAGTTATAGAGGCACGTTAAATAATTTCCTAAAATAATAACTTTATAATAAATCAATTCAAAAGATTGAATCAATCTTTCAAAGTGGTCAACACCCCATCTTTTCATCTTGAACCATTTGTTTCCTCATGGCTGGATTCAAGTTGGGGTGAATGTCAGAATCCAGAATGAAGAAGGTTTTTTATGGAGAGCATCGTCATTAGCAGGGAAATATAACGGTGCTGCCTTTTGGGCATCTCGTTTGCATTATTCATTCCCCTTTTCTCTCTTTCACCTACTGTTTGTTTGCTTTCCCAAACCCCCCCACCACCATCTCAACACAAGTCAGGTGCTGGGCCTTATAGGAGCTCAACTCATCTATTATAGATGGGTAATTGGGTATTAAATGCAGGCCTGACCCTATTAGACCTATTACCTATGTGTGCGGCGCATCAGTGTGGCTGGCAAGTGTCTGTCCTTTTCCATATTCTAAAAGATCTGACTATTCCCTGTCGAGGACGCGAGGCTGCTTTGGCATGAATAAGTGTCAGCAAGGGCGAGGATGTTGAAAAACTGAGTGGAAAAAAAATGGATTGAGACAGGAAAAAGAGAACGATGATGAAAAATAAAGTCAATGCCTGTGCGTCTGCCACCGGCCAGAGAAGTACATCACCGTCTCCTCCAAGGCTCGAAGGAGGCAAAGACAAAGGGCGTGCTATAAAGACGCTTTGCCTCTCATTACACCGACTCCTAATCTACCTCTGCTCTATCCTCGGCAATCCCTGCTGCGGGCGTTTGGAGGCTAAAGCTTCAAACCAGGCAGTTTGTCCAAAGCTGATTCATTACCTTAAATAGGACTACCAATGAGGCTGGTAAAATGTCACATTTTACTAACCTTAAACAGCAGCCAGAGAGCTGAGCTCAGCTGACACCAGAGGTCAGTATTGCCACAGAATTCACATGACGGTGGTCCACTTGCAAACAACAGTGAGCTTAAAGCAAGACGCAGATGTCACAAAGGAGAGACGGGCAAAATAATTCAGGTAATAGAAATGAAATGATTATGTTCAGTTAATTACTCGGTAGCTAATGCAAATCGCTTCACCTATATCAAAACAAGTAATTCTCATTAAGTGGGAAGATAGTTGGCCAACATGCACTTGAATCAGTCAGGTCAGGGTACTGGATTAGACCCATGTGGTAACAGAAATGAATGTGCTGTCCGACTTTGCATGCAGGATCGATTATAAAGCAACGGCTGGTTCAGAGGGGCAGGAAGTTGGAGACGACATACTTATGTGTCACGTTTTGAATCCTCTTCAACGCCAGAGTACCACTTTTTCAAATGACAGTTGTGCTAAATAAGTTATTCTTCAAGGAAAACAGAGCTCTCTTTCCTTTCTCTGCGAGTCATAATACTCACGGAGACGTCTGTACAACATCACAGCCAGGAAGAAAGGGGGTGGAGGGGAGTTCCGCCGTGCTGTGGCACGATGAAGCGATCTGGTGATGGCATGTCACCGGTTATTGGCTGGGCTGAGAGTGATTAACATGGAGTGTTAATTAGTGGGTCGTCGTGAGCGGGTGCGTGGCTACGACGACACGGCTCGAGAACAGCTCAGTCGCACGCAAACACACACACACATTGCTCAGGCCTTCTTGCACAATTAAAATGGATTTGACAATTAGCGCGAGCTAAAAATGCTTTCATACCTTTAATTTAAAAGCAAAGATGAAAAAGGGAATTTCTATTGAAACGCACTTGGACAGTATGCTCAAGAGAATGTCCAAAGTATGAGTTTTAATACTACAGGAGCTGCACTGATTTATGAGAGGGATTAATTATGTTTAGTAAACAATGAACTAGAGAAATTGCATTTCCTGCGAAAATGCATGTGTGAATGCCATTTGTTCAAGAATTAGCAAAAAACAGCTGAATATTATCTAAAATAGCAGAAATAAGTTTAAATTAGCAAAAGGAATCAGAAAGAGCATAATTGTGAATAATCTGAAATATCTTAAACAATCTGAAATAAGCAGAAAAAGTGGAATTATCTGAAAAAAGCTTAAAATAGCAAAAACAGCTGAATATTATCTAAAATAGCAGAAAGAAGCTTAAATGTCTTAGAATATAGTAGAGAGAGGACAGTTTTGCAGAATTAGGATGGAAAAAGTTGAAATGAGTGCAAATAATGTGGAATTGGTTGAACCAAGCCTAAATTAGCATAAAAACTACTAATAGTAGCTAAAAAAGCAGAAGAAGCTGAAATTAGCATAAATACGCACAAAGCAGCATAATCTGAAATATCTGAAACAATCTGAAATAGCAAAACAATCTGAAATAAGCAGAAATAAGCAAAATAAAGTTGAAATTATCTGAAAACAGCTGAAGTTGGTCAAAAACAGCTGAACAATAGCTAAAACAAGCAGAAAGAATCTTAAATTACCAGAAGGAAGTGGGTAGAGCATGGCTTTGCTGAATTAGGCTGAAAAAAGTTGGATTGATTTAAAAGAAATGTGGAATTAGCTGAAAAAGCTGAAATTAGCATAAAACAGCTAAATAGTAGCTGAAATAGCAGAAATATCTAAATCTTCCAAAAATCAGGAGCATAATGATCTGAAATTTGTAGAAATAAGTCAGTAGAAGTACAAAAATGTTGAAGTAAGCTGAATAAAGCTGAAAAGAGCACAACGCAGTTGAAGAAACAGCTGAAAGTAGCTGAAAGTAGCTGAATCATTTTTAAAAATGTACAAGGAAGCTGAAACAAGCTGAGCTGGTCCAAAATGTGAAAGGAGTAGTAAAAGATTGTAAAGAGATCTAAAGATATGAAGGATGTGAAATGAGCTCTATTCATTTTCGATGGGGGAAAAAATGGCGGAAAAGGCAAAATATTTCAAAAAGCTAAAGTTGCACCAATACCAAAAGTCATAGCCCGATTGTCCTAAACAAGCTGAACGTTTTGATATATGAATTGATGAAATAGCACAAAAATTGTGTGAGTACTGTAGTTAGATGCCGAAAAATGTATGGAAGAAAAAGTGATTCACTATACTGTAGTGTGAATGCCTAAATGGCATTCACACAATAAAGCAGTTTTTGTTTTTAGGAAAAAAATATATTGGAAGTATTAACCAAAAAAAAAAGGGTATGTTTTTCTTTTTCATCAAAAGGTTAAAAAAAAAAAAAATCAAGACTATTAATGGTAAAAAATCAATAAGAATATTTTTTCTCATTTTAACCAGGAGGAATTCCAGCAGTAGGTTTGTGGTAATTCTGCCGAGATGATTAAAGGACTGAGAGGAGAGTGACGGAACGACCGAGGGAGTCGAGAAGAGGAGGGAGAGGCAGCGAACGAGCTGAGCTCTCTCAGCCAACCGATTAGCCAGCTGCACTCCACTCTCACCACGAAGGAGCAGCCACAACTTCAATGGGCTTATCTGTTGTTCGGTAAATAACGCTGCAGCTGACAGAGGCCTCATCATCCCTGTAGCTAATGCTGCGCTGGGATTAGCTTCCTCAAATCAAAGCTTGCCACTGAGCGGGGGGAAAGCTGCAAGCAGTTTACAGTTACCTCCGCCCCGAGTGGAACAAATAAAATGCAATTAAGGAGAGAAGAGGGCATGCAGGAGGAGTAGTTAGACATGGATGCACATGTGCTAACATCTGTAAACACACGCTTTACCAATGCAAATGCTTCTTTGTTAAATACTCAGCTTCTTAATACCCAGAGAGAGTAAAATACCCCCTTTTTGCTTATTACAGAATTTGTCATGTTCAGTTCGAGCTGTCAGAGCTAGAACAGTGTGCGCTAATGTGTGTAATCTGCTTTGCAACACATCAATTATGATGGATATTGCTCCACCGCCATGCTTCCAGGGTTTTTCCACACGCCTGCAGGGGAATCCGTTTTTCCTTGTTAAGCAACCTGTTTAGTAAATAATGATGCACTTTGAGCCTGGCTGGTGTATAATGTGTGTGCTACAGTAAAGCTGTTGCTTTGGTGTGTGAGATCAAACCCTCTGGATATACAAAAAAATAAAAATACATACAAAAAACTTACGAGCAGCAGGGAATTCAATTATGCCGGCGCAGTTGGAAACCCTGAGAAACCTACAGAATCCATATGTAAGAGCAATAAATATTGTCAGTGACTGGTTAAAGTACTTCCAGAAACGTCTGGGCTTACAAGGAGGCAAAAGGTAAATATTTAGATCTTACGCTGTGTCAGAGAAAATTAATATTTTTTTCCAAATTTCTTTTTTCCATTTCTGGGAGGGATGTCCTGGGGCGTGCATAGCTGTAACTCATCTCCCTCTACAACTCTTTCCTTTACCTTTCTTTCTGCTCTTAGGCAACCCCAGCTCACTAAACCTCCCCTTCTCGCCTCGTAATTTATGTTTCTCGACCTCACACTTGATCCAGAACAGGGCAGCACAGATCTGATGTGCTCCAAAACCACTGGGTGATGTTTTTCTTCTTCTGCACAGCACAGATTTAAACAATTCCTAACTTTTGCTTGGCTTTTCGTTTGACCGTAGCAAACATCCAAAACCTAATCCGTAGGTTTAACGGTGTCTCCGTTTTGCTGAGGCACATACTGGCAACACTCACAGGTGCTTCAAGGACTTCTCAGACTGGGAACAAGCTTGGCTAAACTCTCGGCCACCCTGCAACGTTGCACTCTGCTCAACCGGAGTACTTCTCCACAGCCGTGGTGGAGAAAGTACTCAAACACTGCACTTAAGTAAAAGTACAAATAAACAGACAAAAATGTACTCTAGTAAAAGTAAAAGTACCACATTAATGTTTTTACTTAAGTAAAAGTAAATAAGCATTTGCTTTTAAAAATACTTAAAAGTATTAAAAGTAAAAGTACTTGCTGAATGTATTACCTAATGCAATGTCTACAATATCTAAGTGTGCATATGTATATTTTCTGCAATACATTAATAGTGTTGAGCCATTTTAATGAACAATGCTGCAGATAATGCAGTACTGTACATGTTTTTATTGTGTTTGACACAGTTCACACTTGGACTTGTGATTTTGTGTCAGAATTTCAGGGATGACATGCAGAGTTAAATGTCATTAAACAAAATTAGAAAGAGGAATGATTATACCTTTGAAAGTTTTTATTTACCACAAAGTAAAACCAATGTGTCATTTTAACTGCAGTAAACACATTGAAGTAAAAGTTGGCTGTCTGAAAAAAGGAGCATTAGACCTAACAAAGGAACATGCTCTGATCATTTCAACTCCAGTTTGTCACTAACTAGTTAAAATACTGTCTAGTCAACCTTTTAATGGGTCAATAGTGAACAATATTTTAACTTCCTGACACCATTTTCAAACTTGGACCTGAGTGTTGAGACATTTGGAGACATATCTTGTCAACATCCCACAAACTGACACATTTTAATATTGCAGCCAGAATTTCTTGTTCAAGTTCAGAAGAAATTGGTTTTCAATGTTTTTTGTCCAGACTAGATCTTTTGGACAGAAAATCTGTCCTGTTGTACTGCATAGTCTTTCAATAATCTATCAATCTTTCATATAGTATTCCAATAAGGCCATGAGTGGCACGTATCTTAATAATAATAATAATCATTTTATTTAAAAGCGCCTTTCGAGGACACCCAAGGTTACTTAACAAACCAATACAGTTCAAACATTATCAGTGACAAATTGAAATATAAAATACATAGATTATAAAATGCAAAATGATAAAAATGCATTTAGTAGAGTTAAAGCTGCACTATGTAACTTTGTAATGCAGTCTGTAACTTTTCCAACAATATATTTTTAACATATTTCTTCACTCTGTCACTATCTACTGACAGACTGATGTTAGACAAAGTAATCTCTGAAAAAAACTATAGTCCCCTTGCTTCTCTATCAGCATTTATAAAAACACTAAAAACACAGAGTGACCCGTCCTTAACCAGCCAATAAAAACAGAGTTTGTAACCAGCCAATAAAAACAGAGCTTGAATTTGAATCAGCCAATAAAAACAGAGCTTGAATTTGAATTTCAGCAGAGCCTCCCCCTCAGAGCCATATATGGCTCTGAGGGGGAGGGATCAGAATGCTTTGCCTGTTGAAAATTTTTCTAAGTTCTGCACTCTACAGAAAGTTACACATAGCACCTTTAATGATAAGCTAGTCTAAAGAGATGTGTTTTCAGGGCTGTCTTGAACAGAGAAAGGGAGGTGGTGTTTCGAAGGTCTGGCGGTAGAGCGTTCCAGAGGTGAGGGGCAGAGCAGGTGAAGGCCCTGCTCCCCATGGTGGAGAGGCGGGCAGAGGGTACATGGAGATGTAGCGAAGAGGAGGATCTGAGAGAGCGTGATGGGATGGAGATTTGTAGGAGGTCAGATAGATAAGGAGGGGCAAGGTTGTGGATAGATTTGAACGTGAGAAGTAGAATTTTGAAGATGATGCGTGATTTAACCGGGAGCCAGTGGAGCTGCTGCAGGACAGGAGTGATGTGGTTATAGTAGGAGGTTTGAGTGATGACACGGGCAGCTGAGTTCTGGACCATCTGTAACTTGTGGAGAGATTTGTTGGGGAGGCCGTAGAGAAGGGAGTTGCAGTAGTCGATACGGGAAGTGGCTGACTATCCACGGTGGAATCCATTTTGGGTGTGTTAGCAGTGCTGTGGGTGCGTCCAGCTCAATGACATAAACTAGCACATACGTAACTGGCCCAGCTCTTCTTGAAGGCAGGTCTAACATTACCTGCCCACTTTGCAGTGATTCAGTGGACCAGTCGCCTTCTCACCATTGTTACTTTCAAACTAAAGAACAAATAAAAAAAACCACATGTGAATGTAACTTGTAACACAACACATTATAGAAATGTAGTGTAGTAGAAAGTACAGATACTATAAAATGTAGTGGAGTAAAAATTCAGATACTATAAAATGTAGTGTAGTAAAAACTGAAAGTACATTTAACTCTACTTAAGTAAAGTACAGATACAGAGAAAATGTACTTAAGTACAGTAACAAAGTACTTGTACTTCGTCACACATCCCACCACTGCTCTACAGTTGTGGTGAAAAAGGCTTTGCCAGCATCAGATGCTCACCTCACTACATTTCATTCAATATGAAAAGCACAGGGGGAGAACGAGTTCCTTCACTTCTAGATGAACATGCTCTTTAGTGTCCAACAACAACAACAACAAATTCCCTGGGACCAGCTCACACACACTGGTCTTTGTTAGATCCCCCATTTTTTTTCTTATTGTTGTGTCCTCACACACTTCGAAGTGTGTCAGAGTGAAAACCTGAGATGGCAGCTTCCTCGGGGATTGAGATATATATCACTGGATATTCTATTTACTCCACACGATCTGCTCCCTGATGTCCCATAAAGCTGCTGGACTGGACGGGGTTTCAGGGTTAAAGCTCCCCTGCGACAGCCGTCTGAGTACCTGCTGTGCACCTGGCCATGTGAACACAGTTCTGTTGTCCCCTGCCTTGCTCCAGTGTAACAGCCTTATTTATGGAAAGGCAGTACTGCTAACCTGCAGGTGATAAAGAAAGAGATAGCACAGCCATCCAGTCATTCTGGCTTTTAAAACACTGATAGAGTTGGAGATTGTGGGGATTATGTGAGAGTGAGACAAACATGGCTCCCGGAGAGGAGAAAAAAAAAAGAAAGAAGAGGCATATTCACAAACTAAAAGAATGAGATGGAAGTAGCAAATAATTTCAATTATACTACGTGAACTGCTCATTTCCATGCTTTTTATTTCCACGTGTTGGCTTATTTATCCCAAGGACCTTTTCATCTAGTAACATAGAGTTCATAATGCAGTAATTTGTTTGCACATTTACAGCAAGAGATCAGGCCTGACTTGAAAACTGGAACACAAGTGAACCTGAGCAGAGGAACAGTCGATGGTTTGCTCAGCGGGACGTGAGACGTGTTTTTTTTTAAGCAATGTGAAGCCATGCGTTTTTTTAACCCCTCATTTTGATTTATTTCAATTGTGTTTTCTGTAAGGTTGCTTATCATGGATTGAGTTAACAATGAAACAACTTATGTGCCCAGCTATATCGGTATCAGGCATAAATGTCCCAGATAGGACTCTAATTTTTTTGGTTATTTCAAAACAATTAACTTCATAATGGTATTAAGCAATTTATTATCATTTGTTTATGGTTTTCTAAATATTACCATCCAAAAAAAAAACCTTCTCGATCAAAACAAAAAAGAGCATTGCCTAAAAAAATGCAGGTAGAATTTGACTAGCATTCCTTGAAGGGAGGTACATACACTCAGTAAATGTGTAGAGTGAATTTGTAGATGATCCCCACAATATAATTGGTTAAAACACACAATTATAAGCACATAATACATTCTGTTATCAAATCCACCTATTCTCTACTGTACTCAGTATCTTGTGATTGAGACTTACAAGCTGAAAAACAAACAGTCTTGAGTCCATACGATGGCTGTTAATAGTTTTATCAAGTGGTTTTATTATTTTCTAACAAGCCGGTCCTGTTAACCCTCTACTCAAATGACTGTACCAACAGTCTTTCAGGCAATCTGTTTTTTAAATTATCTGACGACACTGCCATCCTCAGTCTGCTTCACCAGAACTCCTATTTATCTCTGTACTTTACAGGAGTAAATACATTTGTTGAGTGGTGTGATAAGAATTATATCCCTATTAAGACAAAAAAAAACTGAGGAGATGGTGTTTGGTCCTCAGGCGGTTGGGGATCATACCCCACTGTCCATCCACAGGGAGGAGATAAATCAGGCCACTTCTTATAAATATCTGGGTATTCACCTGGATAACCTCTTAAACTGGAGTGACCATGTTGGCCATGTATGCTCCAATTTACAGCAAAGGCTGTTTTTTTCTTTGTAGACTGAAGATGTTTGGTGCCAGTCAGAACATTATGTTTTTATTTTACCAGGCAGTGATGGAGAGTGTCATCAGGTATGGGATGACGGCATGGTTCGACTCTCTCCATTCAGTCTAAAGTGTTGCAGATCCTAGTACAGACTGCAATGAAGGTGTTGGGTAGGACCGAATACCGGTAGCTCCCTGCAGTCTGTCTATGAGCAGTCTGAACTTAGACAGACACGCAGGGTATTGTTGGATCCGTCCCACATCCTGTATGTGCAATATGAGCTATTGCCTTCCGCTAGAAGGTATTGAGTCCCCAAAACTAAACTGAACCGATTTAAATATTATTTTGTGCCCACCTCCATCAAAAATTTGGAATGAAAAATTTAAATAGATAATATGATGAGGCCTGGAAGGTGTGCAAGAACTTTGGTGTTCTCTGTTGTTGTTTTTTTAACTGTTGTGTTTGTAGTCTCGTTTTTAGCCGTTTATATGAATTGTATGTAGGCCTGTCGTAATAAACAATAAATCAATTAATCGCATGGTAAATGAAAATTATTGATCTCATTTTCATTTATTGGCTTTATCGTTTCATCTCGTCTCTCTTTCTACTACTAAGCTGAGAAGCTAAGCTACAAGCTAAGCTAACAGGCCAACCTCATGGGGGGAAAAACACCAGTCTTGTCGAGGCTCAAAAAAATTCACGTTTGAAAACTGTGCCTTTGTGTAAAAAGTTGTTCTCTGCAAAAAGAAGCTGAGAACTTGTTTACTGATTTTTTTTAATTAAAAACGTAGTGTGAAAATGCTAAAGAGCTCAAACCACACCGAGCTTCCGCCATTTTGAGAACCGAAGAGAGACAACCCATGAAACATCAAGGGGCCTCCCTCCCATTTTTCTTAAAGAGACACGCTGCTCGCTCTCTTACTATCCATCCTTCAGTTCTGTCTTACACTGCTTGCCGGTGGTTGAAAAAAGGTACTACATGCAAAACAAATAAAAAAATTCCTCTTAAATTTGACAATAATTATTAATTATTGTCAAATTTCAAACAATATTATCATTTATTGCAATAATTTCTGAGACAATTTATCTGTACTGTCTGTTAGGGCAGCAGCTACTATGCAATATACAACCCTGAGTCCATGACAAATTTCCCCTAGTGGACAATAAAGTACAGTATATTCTATTCTATTCTATTCTATTCTATTCTATTCTAATCTAACAAGGCTCAGACAGAAAAGAATAAGAAAAACTCCAGAAACATATACTGTAACTGAATCCTGTTGATTTGATAAATTTATCATGAACTTAAAAAAAAAAAAAACTATACCTGCCTTGCATACTCACACTTTGTGTACACAAGCAAAAGTGGAACTCTAAAAACAGAAAATGAGGACATTTCCTCAGTTTTTCCCATGGTAGCAGTTTGCTGGCCAAGCAGGTTTCCTAAAAAGTACCTAAAGTTGAATCACGCTGAATGTATTCAAACTCTTCTGCCTCTCGTCTCTTTCCCACCATGTCTGAACGGGCGACTGAGAGCTTTAACCTCTTTACCTCGACGCACCTGTGCTTCGGGTGGACCCGTCATCAAAAGTGCAAATGACCTGCCATTAAACGCGCTCATTCGCTGTGTTTTTCTTTCTCGTTTGTCAGCTCCTGAGTAAATTCTACGGTTCTCTGGGGCGCCGTTAAGAGTTGTTTACCTGGATACTGAATGTGATTTACTATTTCTTCTAACCCCAAAGACACTACATCGATGGCGTCTGACCGCGACCAACGGTGCATGACAGCAAAAACAAGGGTGCATTCAAGTGTACAATGAAAGCCTGGTTTGATGTAAACCAAATGCCTAAACAAGTGCAAGATACTGTTCAGAAAGCAGGCTGTTGTCATCACAATCACCTTGTGTGTGTATAAAAAGAGACAGACAGTATGAGAAAAAAGAGGTTAGGAGACGTCTCAAAACTAAATATAGTGTCTGGCTTTTGTAGTCTCTGTTAAAGTCTATACATCAATCTGACCCTGATATAAAAAGCAAAGCAGAAGTTTGCTCTTTTTTTATCTTGCTCTTTAAAAAAAAATCACTAAATTCTGCAACCTCTGCTTTCACTGTGTCCAAATTTATTGTTAGGCCAACAGAGAGTAATGCTTTTCACACGCTTCATCTCCGTAAACAGCTCATTTGTTAGTGGAGATGTTACACTCGTCACGCCGAGGTTTCATCTTGTTTTGCCAGGTGGACCGGGCCCTCCCCGCTTCCCTTCCCTCCCACTCTGGCTGTCTGTTTTGATCCAAAGCAGCTGGTTGGACAGGATACTCGTTTAGTCTGAGAAATCAGCTTGTGCAAACAAACAGCTCGTTGGCACAGACCAGTGCATCTGCCAACTATTAGAGCCTGTGTATCTGCCTCATATCAGCCTTCGTGCAAAATAAGCCAGATGCAGTTTCTTCTGATAAACAAAAGCAAACTCAAGAATCGTTATTCATTATTAGCCGTGATTTGGCTGAAGGAAGGGCGGTTCACAAAGTGCACCTGTGAAGCACTAGATTGATCCAGTTGATGTAAACCACTTGGGAAATACCTTTTGCTACTCATAGGTATGCTGCTTGCGACACCTGACAAGAAGGTTAGAAGATATGTCTTTAGGATATGTTATTACCCCATATGGAATTTGTTCATTTGCATTCATTTATTCAACCTGTCATCAAACCAAAACCCCAACTGAAAGTCAGTCTAAGGCAAGAATAAAAACTCAAACTTATGGGAAACTTGTAGTTTTCCTGACACATACAAGGTACAAACATGCCACTGATAGCCGTGTGTTGTCATTCAAATGCAAAAGTGCCAGGCTGATGAGAAAAAGTGCTGCGTTAGGCAACTTCGAAGTGTCACAGCGGTTGAAGTTAACTTGCAGGCCTATACTGTACTGAGCACTTTTCCCCCCAGAGAGCAAAATTGTTACAAAGTTAAGGAAGCGCTTTTGTGTTGATTGAGTGAAACTGAAAGCCGTTATGGTTGGTTACAACAACCTGAAGCTTGAAGAGGCCTCGCAGCAGTGTCAGAGATGGGAGAAAAGAGAGCACAAAAGACAAATTGGAAGGTAAAGAACAAGAGGGTTGAAAAAAAAGATGGACTAAAAAAGAGAAGGGTGTGTGCACAAATTAACATAGATATGTGTGAGAGGTTTAAAAAGCAGGGTGGGTAATATTGGCATGCTTTCCTTGGCACTCTTGTCCAGGAAAGCAGTCATGAACCAAAAGGTCTAAAAATTAATTAAATCCGTTTTTCAAGCCAAAATAAATATCATTCCCTGACGTACTCGGATCACTTCCTTAACTTGCTTGCCTCTCAGTAGGCAACACACCTGCCTTGACGTCAATACAGTTTTTGAGCAATAATGAATCAGGTTCAAATTCTTGCAAAACGTTTCCTCTTCACGTTTGCCAATCATATATAATTTACACAAGATCAAGCAACGACCATCCAACATACCGTATTTTCCGGTGTATAGGTCGCACCTTTTTATGTTTTTTTTTCAAGGCCTGCGACCTATACACCAGTGCGACCTAGGGGCGGCCGTGGCGTAGTGGTAATGGCAGTCGTCCCCCAATCGGAAGGTTGGAGGTTCGAATCCCGGTTCCCCACACCATGTGTCGTTGTGTCCCTGGGCAAGACACTTAACCCTGAGTTGCTCCCGGTAGGACTGGAAGGCGCCTTGCATGGCAGTCGCCGCTACCGGTGTATGAATGCGTGTATGAATGCGTGTATGAATGGGTGGATGGTTGGTATTGTAAAGCGCTTTGGGGCTCCTCACAGGGGGCTGGAAAGCGCTATATAAATAAGCTCCATTTACCATTTACCATATATGGCTTGTTATCACTTTCGGTGAAACAAATTTTTAAATCCAGCTCATTTAACAATTAATAATAATAATAATAATGTCCATTTTTGTCATCTGTGTATGTTTCCCATACATAGACGAAATTCGTCTCTGCATTTAACCCAACCAACACCAGGTGGTGCAGTGAGCAGCCATAGAAAGCGCCCGGGGAGCTGGAGAAATAGGTGTGCACTCATAGACACCCCAAGGTGTGTAGTGGCCGGGGTTCGAACCCGGGTCCTTCGGGTCCCAAGTCGGAAGCCCTACCACTACACCATCTTGGCTCCAATTACATTCATTTATTAAGGAAAAGTTCAGCTCAGACATATATTTACTATAATTTTTATCAAAGAAATAATTGTTTTTAAGTGTTAATCTTCTTAAAAGCCTTGCTGTGCGCTCCTGTGGCAGACATTTGCAGCAGAGCTAAACGTAGGTGCGACCTATACACCAGTGCGGCCTATCTAGGGATTTTTCCCAATCTATTGGTGATAACTGGACAATGCGACCTATACACAGGTGCGACCTATACACCAGGAAAATACTGTAAACTTATCTTTATCGGAGCGAATCATTGACCTTCCTCCCCAGAACTGCTCCTGGTCTTTCTTGCTTCTTAATCATTCTTAATTTCCCAGAACACCTACGGGTGGCCTTCCTAGCTGACGATTTTCGCCAATCCAGCCCCTCTGGACTTACCTTCACTGCCAAGCTTCGTCAAATCTCCTTTCCTCACAAACCTCAGAAGGGCTCCCAGCGTCAATCCAACCCCAAGCCGACACAAGCTCCAAGCAATGCCCACTTGCTATCAACTTTTAGACGCAGTTGATCCCCTGAATATTAACATAACCCCAAACCTCTGGTCAGCCTTTACATAAAGCAAGACAACTTTAACACTTCTTGAAACTAAACCTGATTAAAAAACAACAATAGTCAACATTAAGATACGTAATATGAATTTGACGTACATACACCCATCTACATTTGTTTGGGAGCTTTAGCTATTTTCAAGATAAACATCTTATTCAGTGGATACCACATTAGATTCCTCTACTTTACCAGTGGCAAATTTATGTTTTTGATCAGTTCGACATCTGTGTAATCAATGTTCAAATGTGGTTAAATTATAAAATGTCTCAAATTCACATTAAGTTAACTTAGAACTGTGTTGTTGGATGCTGTCTCACATTTTTCATAGTTCTTTTTCCACTAGGTTTGATTCTTACATGTTGTGATGCTGTGACTACAGGTTGCAGTATGGTAATGAAGCAAATTCTTAATAATAAGGAAAATGTTCTATTTCTTTTGAGCTATGGGTAGACCGCTTTAAGAGTCAGAGTCAGAGAGTCTTTATTGTCATTTGCACCGCATGTGGTACATGAGATGAAAACGAGATTATGTACACGAGGTCCCAGTTACATCCAACAACAAATGAAAGAGAAAAACAGTAATAACATCGAGAACTAACTAAGAAAAACATCAACTAGTAATACACTAAGCCTAATATAGTGGGAATAAACAGCAGCACGAACATGAGTTTGTATGAGCAGATGGTCACAGATGAACACAGATGAACACAGCAACAAGAAAACATATCAGCATCAGCATGATGTGATATTTTGCAGTGTTTATTTTAATTTTATTTTTATTTATTCATGAGTCTAACAGCCTCAGGGTAGAAGCTGTTCCTCAGTCTAGTGGTTCTACACTTGATGCTCCTCAACCTCCGTCCTGAGGGGAGTGGGGCAAAGAGTGAGTGTGCTGGATGAGTGAGGTCTTTCATGATACAGGTGGCTCTTTTCCTGCATCTAGAGGTGTAAATGTCTGTGATGGTGGGGAGACTGACTCCAACAGACTTCTGTGCAGCCTTCACCACTCTCTGCAGAGCTTTCCTCTCTTCAACTGTGCAGCCTCCATGCCACACGTTGATGCTGGAGCACAGGATGCTCTCCACTGCACACCTGTAGAAGGAGGTGAGAACTGGGCTGCTCAGACCAGCTCGTCTCAGCCGTCTGAGGAAGTAGAGTCTCTGATGACCTTTCTTGATCAGGCTGGTGGTGTTGTTGCTCCAGCTGAGGTTATCATTCATGTGTACACCCAAGTATTTGTAGCTGGAGACCACTTCCACTGCAGACCCACCTATTATCAGTGGGGCATGGGTGTGTTTGTTCCTTCTGAAGTCCACAATCATCTCCTTTGTCTTCTTCACATTCATGTGAAGATTATTCTCTTTGCACCAGCTCTCCAGGTGTTCCACCTCCTGTCTGTAGCTGGACTCATCATTGTTTGTGATGCATCCCACCACCGCTGTATCATCTGCAAACTTAACAATATGACAGCCTGGAAGTGTGGCTGTACAATCATATGTGAGCAGAGTGAACAGAAGGGGGCTCAGCACACATCCCTGAGGAGAGCCAGTGCTGAGGGTTATGGTGGAGGAGGAGAAGTTGTGGATCTTCACGGACTGTGGTCTGTCTGTTAAGAAGTCTAGTACCCAGTTACAAATAGAGGGGCTTAGTCCAAGTGTAGATAGTTTGTCTATCAGAGTTTGGGGGATCATGGTGTTGAAGGCAGATGTGAAGTCCACAAAGAGCAGACGCACGTATGAGTCTTTCTGATCCAGGTGGGTGAGAGCAGTGTGGACCACGGAAGAAATGGCGTCCTCTGTTGATCGGTTCTCACGGTATGCGTATTGATGAGGGTCCTCATTGATGTTGACGGTTGCCTTGATGTGGGACATGACCAGTTTCTCAAAACATTTAGCGACTATCGGGGTGAGGGCCACCGGTCTATAGTCATTCAGACCAGTCACTGTGGAGCTCTTTGGGACTGGGATGATGGTCGCGGTCTTCAGGCAGGTGGGAACTGACTCCAGTGCAAGTGAGGTGGTGAAGATGTCAGCCAGCACCTCACAGAGCTGGTCCGCACATTCCTTCAGAACTTTCCCTGGGATGTTGTCTGGTCCGGTTGCTTTATGAGGATTAATCTTTCTGAGACTGCCTCTCACTTCTGCTGCGGACACCCTGAGATGCTCTTCATCTGGTGATGAGGTGAGTCTGGTGCTAGCAGGTCTGTTTGGATCATCAAAACGTGCATAAAACTTATTGAGGGCATCAGGCAGAGATGGGTCCCTGGGGCATTGTTTGTTTTTGCCTTTGTAATCTGTTATGCATTTAATACCCTTCCACATGCTCCGTGGGTCTTGTGAGGTGAACTGTCCCTCGATCCTCTGTGCATACGTGGCCTTGGCCTTCTTAATGCCATCCTTCAGTTCATTCCTAATTGGCTGATATTAGCCTTTTTTCAGAATAGAATTGGCAATTGGCCATGTCGGTACATATTTAATTTGTTACCAAGTAAATGAATATGCAACAGCTACAACCAACTCAATGTGGCCGACAATTTTATTTTTCAAGCAAGATTGCCCTTTAATGTATTATTGTTAGGTGTACAAGTTCTTGTAGGGCGAAAATAAATTTGGTGTTGTGCATCGACCCCGACTTTTAATGATCTGCATTAGCTTTACAAAAACTTGTATCAGTCGACGTCTATTTTGGACATTGTAATAGTATGATGTCATTTTGTGACATCTATTTCTAGGCATACCTACAAATACAGAGATGACTTAGTGGAGTCTGCTACATTTAGACCATATCCAATGCGATCTACCACTCAATCAGATCAGAGTACTGAAGATATACTGGTCCTGACCCACACCTGGAGGTTTGATGAGCCAGATAATGTCATAAACATATTCAACCAAGAACACAATTCGTCGGGGTTGTGCTTGCCAGATGTGCATCCATGTGAGCACTTGTTCTCATTCTAATCCATCCTCTTTCATAACTTTGTTCTTGCTTTGTCCAACTTTGACTTCGAACCCAAACTCAACGTTAGCAACTTTATGTCCAACAATGCAACAGACTAAATTTTAACATAACAACATGAGTGATTAAAAACTCAATATAAAACTTAAGCCAAGCACTTTAAAGTCCTAAACAGGGTCAACGGTCATCTTGAGCTTTGATGAAACACTTGTGGAGCTTCCGTGGCATCACAGTGAAGAAAGAGTGGGTGGGCAGATGGTGAAATCTCACATCTTCCTCACACTGTCACGTCTAGTATCTTCTCCCCTCTCTTCTTCTCTTTCCACTCACGGCAGAAGCAGTGCGTGGGAGTCTCTCAGGAGACATCAGCACGAGCCACTTCACTTGAGTGCTGCCTTCAATCAGCCATTGAATTAATATTAATCATTCCCCCACCCCACCCCCCATACACACAACAAACCATTTGTCTTCCTGCTGCCAACAAATATCTAAAAAGAAAAAAGCTGCAGATAAAATGTGCCAATGGCCACACATTGGCAAAATCTTAACTCTATTGCAACCCCCCCCCCCCATCAATCTGCAATTCAAGCTTTAATTGTCTATAATAGCTGCAGAAGGTCACCGCTACTCAGCAATACATCTCCCTTCATCTCGTCTATCTTTTCTTTGAGCACAACTTGTTTTTCCGCACTACCAACGATGTGATTCACATGATTCCAGAACAAGCTGCCCATGTGGTAAAAGTTCAAAAGAAATTTAAAAAAGGGGGTGAATTTAATGTATTTATTCGCGAGAACACATAAGAGAAAGACTTGGCGACATCTACAGACTGACATAGATGAAGACAGAACGAGAGGAAGGAAATACGAGGCACTAAAATCAAAAGTCATCATCTGGAGGAATGTTTACATGAGTGTGTATGTGTGTGTGTGCGAGAGTTAGCAAAAGGCGAGGGTGCTGAAGATGGCTGAAGGTCAGGGAGACATTGAGGCAATCACACTAATGAAAACAAACGAGGAATAGACTTGGAGAGAGATGTGGAAAGAGAATGAGGTAGGAAAGAAAAGACAGACAAAAAAAAGGAAATAAAGAGCTGTGTGTGTGTGAGCGAGGCGAGATCGCCTGCTCTGGCTCAGAATAATCAAACACAACATAGCCCTATAAAAGACAGGAGAAAATGTACAGATATGTAAGCAAACTCTCTTTGCCTGCCAAGTATAGTCCTTTTATTTACATGCCCTCCTAACCTTCAGTTAGGCTTGAAGACTCATACATACATGCACGTACTGTACGTACACAAAAACACATACACATGGCAGCAGTAATAAGTGAAGGCTATTCCTGCAGAGGGATGACAGTGTTTATTTAGGGCTAGCAGGCAGTCTCCGTGACATTCAGCTTGGTGAAAATGATTAATGCTACAATATACATAGGCACGGAGAAAACGTCGAGGAAAAGAAGGGGCGCACTGTTCCCCAACAACGAGCGGAGGCATTTTAGGCGCAGACACACACATACACACAGTTCATCCAGCTGTCTTTTCTTAGTTTACTGGTACGTTTCCACTTTTGCATCGACGGGTTGAAATTAAAGTCATTACGGATGTGTCATTTGATGCTTTGTCAGTTTTTATATCAAGCCTCCCTAAGAGCAACATATTTCACATGTGAGGAACACAAAGCAAAATATTCATTTTAAAAACCAGAGAGGGTGGGAGGGAGAGCTGTGCATGAGATGTAAATAAATAGGAGCACTTTTATTAGACAGGATAGAAAGGAAGTGAGTTTTTTGGGCAATTCAATTTCACAGAGCTTAAATGTGTTCCAGTTACAAACATTTAAATTTGCTTATTAGTTAGTGACCAAGTAAAGTATTTTAACTAGGGATGCACAATATTATCGGTATGTATCGTATTGGACGATATTAGCGATAAAGTTAAATATCGGTCATCGACCATTCCATCAAAATTACTCACCGATATAAAAGGCGCTGTTTCAGCACGACGTTATGACATCATGCGTGCCGTTGAGTTTAGATTAGTGAAAATTTACAAATGTGCACTGTTTGAGTGTGGTCATTGTGTTAGAGCGAGTAAATGTCATGAATTAATTTGACGTTAAACATAATCCAAGTTGAAGTGTTACATCATTTTCAGGCCCCTTTTTGTCATCTGCATTTGGTAGCAGGCCAAATTGACAAAGAACATGCAGAATAATATACGGTAGTATTTTAATTCCATAGCAGATAAATCTATATACCGGTAGGTCTGGGGAAAATATATATCGGTATTAGTGTCGGTTATTGGCCAAAGAAATTAACATATCGGCATACAAATATCGGCCAAAAATCCAATATTGTGCATACCTATTTTTAATAATATACTAATAATAATGTATTGTTCATCATTTCATGCATTCGAGTACCGTATAAACATGTTTTCTAACAGAGTTACAGCACTGTGTGTGTAACTGCTGTATTAAATTACAAACTAACAAGCATTTTTTTTTTAAACACATCATCATTCATGCACACGGCAGCCATATTGGATTGGTGAGAAACCTCTGAATTCAAAGTTGGAATTGTCACCTTAAGACAATGCATTCCAAATACATGTACTGTAAAATGATCTATTACCACCTCTGTATAATGTAAGGCACCATTCTCATTATTTACAACAAATGGGTGATGGTTACCTTGCAACAAGAAGGTTCTGGGGTCCATTTCCAGTTTGGGGCCATATACTGTATAGATGCATATGTTCTCCTGGTTTAGGGGCTTTTTTTTCTTCCTTTTTTTTCCCTTCTGTTTTATACTGATAACCTTCCAAAGTCAAACATCATGCAAGTTAGATTAAGTGGCAACTTCAATCTGATCAGGTGAGTGTGTGGTTTTTCATGTGTGTGTCAGACTGGTGACCTGTGTATTCCATCTCTCGCTTAATTCCGATAAGCACCAACTCTCCACAAACCTAAACGGGACAAAGTGGTGTAGAAAATTAATAAATGGATAATTTAAACATTAACTTCCTGCTGCTTGCACGAAGGTTGCTGGAAGTTGAAAGAACATAAACAATTATTTTTATCTATAAACGTGACTCCCGTCTTGTTCATTGATTTAATATCGGGCAAAGAACAATTAGGACTGATAAATGTATAAAGGATGACTAAAAAACCCAGACTTACTGGCCTAACAGCATCAGTCAAGAAAAGCAACCAGTCAGTAACTCAGACTGATCCAGTAACCGGAGCACCCCAACCCACTTATTCAGCATCTCTTACATCATCCCACCCCAAGTGAATTGCTCAGCGCTGGCCCGTTCTGCTCCAGCAAAGCTTCCCTAGTTTATTTCTTGTCGAAAAGGGATTTGGCTGCTATCAAGTGGTAGCAGGCCACTATCAAACACACGTCTGGCTTGTAAACAGGCAGCTGGCAGATCTCCAAGCTCCCCACAGCGTGCAGCAAGGCCGAGCCGAGGAGCTGTGACACTGATCCCAACCCTATCGCTCCCCAACAGCCTGCACTAATAGACCCTTCAAATACTCACACCTCTATCTATATTTTACTTGAGACATGCCAGGCCTGTTGTGTGTGTGTGTATTGTGCTTGTGTGCAATGATTGAAGATGTGTGCATCTCCTGCGCATCTCTCCGGATGAGGCATCTTCTTTATTGCTTGTTGTTGACATGGATCCCTTTAGCCCTTAACAGGAGTCAGCGGGAGGGTTAAGCTGCTAACCACCCACTCCGAGGCACACACAAACACACAGTGCTTTTGCAGTCTAAAAGCATTATTCAGCAGGTCAACAGCCACTCGCGCAGCTTGGGAGTGCGAGCGTGTGCCTGTGTGTACAGTATGTGTGTGCGCTTGTGCTCAGCGCTTCAGGCTAAGGCACTCAAAGTGAAATTATGTTCTCAGACAGGCTCCGTGTTGCCCTCTTTATCCTGACAGGCGAGGAAACAGCCACAAATAAATAAGCAGAGAGCTCTTTCCCCAGACGTGACCGCCATGGCATACTAGCACTCCAGAAGGCGGCGTGAAGAAAACAGAATTGTGTTTTATTGTATGGGTGGCAGGGGACTGCGACTTGATAAGCATGGTGTATTTGTCGTATTTGTGCCACTTAAAGTAAAGCCGCTTCTGTGGGAAAAGATGTTAAGGGGGCGTGCAGGGACACAACAAGCATGGAGGAATTTGTTACAGGGGCAGGAGTTGTTTAAAGCTACAGGCTGTCGCTTAAAGCAATAAAACGACTCATTTTATTATAGAAATTGTATTTTGAAGGATGAAACATGCAGTTTTTAAAACTCACATGTTAATGTGAAAATAATTATATATTTATTTTATAATTATAGCCTCAGGATTCACAGTTTGTTTGTTTAACAATCAAAATGCAGGTTAGGCACAAAATAAAAATCAAGTTTTAATTGTCAGTTTATCATTCTTCTGTACGTTTTCCAACCCGTAACTTCTCGTTATTTCATCATTTCATTCGTCAAATCGTTCGGCTCATTCAGGAGACTCCTGCTATGACTGTTGGTATTTGCGCAGATTTCAGTTTTTGAAATATTTGACTTTTTCTGCCATTTTTTTTCCTCCTTAAAAATGAATGGAGCTCTCTTCACATCCTTCAAACCTTTTATCCGTTTGACAACTTTTTACTGCTCATTTTATCTCTTCTTCTTCTTCTGCTTTTCTCAGCTTGTTTGTGCTATTTAAGCTCCTTTCAGGCTCTTTCTGCTCATTTCAGCTTCGTTCTGATAATATCAGCAGTTTGTGCTTCTTTCCGCTTCTTCTTAAGCTTAATTTAGTTTCTTTTACATTTAATTTAATGTCATTCTTCTGTTTCAATTCTTTTTAGCTTTTTTTTTTTTGCCTATTACCGGTACAGCTTGTTTTTGGTTGTTCAGTCCCTTTCTGCTAGTTTCAATTTTATGTGCTTGTTCAGCGACTTTTCTGCTTTTTTCAGCCGTTTTGAGCTCTTTTTAGCTTCTTTTTGCTAATTTCAACTTTATTCTGCTTCTTCCAGCTTTCTTTTGCTCCTTTCAGCTTGTTTCTGCTCCTTTTAGCTTCTTTCAGCTAATTTGACCTTTTATCAGTTTTTTATTTTATGCTATTTTCTCTTTGTTTTCGTCCTTTTAGTTTCTGCTTTCTACTTTTCAACTATCAGTGTATTAATAAGCTTTAGCTTGTTCAGCTGCTTCTAGCTGGATCATTCAGAAGTGAGCGTTCACACTGAGTTTTCACAGGAAACAGTTTCTTCTGGTTAGACATAGTATGAAGATGGTGCTGTTGCTGAAGGATGACTCAGTTATGAAGTGTCATTACAGAAAACTGTTGCATGTTTTATGATGCACCCTTGTTGCCAGTGATAAATAATACAACAACAACAAAAAAACTTGAATAACAGACAGAAAAAAAAAAAACCTAACAGGTCCAATAGGAAGAATACAGTTACAGGGATTGGTTTTACTTATGTAGCCCACAACTTGGGAAATGATCTTAATGCATATTTTATCTGAGGTTGTTTGAGTCAAAATTGCCCGATAACGTGCAGCAGTTTTACTAAACTTATTTTAGTTTGTCCTTTCATTGGTATGAGCATCTAAAACAAGCAGCGGCACTAAACATTAGTTGTTCTCTTAAAAAAAATTCAGTTAGAAAATATACCAACTTTTCTTCCGTATCAGCTAATATTAGCCTCATACTTTATCTCAGTTTAGTTGATTATTTGTACTAAATTTACCTCTAAACATACTATATATACAAAGTGTCTTTCAGAATTTTATCTTTTGCATATCACCTGTTAATTTAAGTGGCAGAAATTAAATATGTTATTTTATTACATTTTCTATGAGTCTTTCAAAAACCAGTGCAGTAAAGGTGTACAGCTAATAGCTCATGGCACTACGCCTTCAGTGTGATAAATAACCAATCAGTTGTTGTTGTTTTTTTTTTTTTCACATTAGTTGTTGCTAACTAAAAATAAAATCCTGACAGCACTACTTTTTAAATAAAACTGTAAAATCCAGTTATAAGGTGCAGCTGTGAGCATTTAAATAAACAGTTTCAATGCCACAAAACAGTGTTTGCATGTGAACATGGACCAAAACACATTAACAAGTTCAGTTGTATACATGTAGACAAGATTATTGACTAAACCAGTGTGTTAAAAATATTAAAAGACTTTAAGATAGGAGGAATTATAGGAAATGAGTGACCAAGGATCAGGGACTTTCAGACATCATTTAGTCATACTAATTGAATCAGAGTCAAATAAATAAACGTTACATAAATATATATATATTATAAATATGATGCAACACTCAACTAAAACCAAGGTTTTCTTTCACCATCACTCCAAATGGCAATATGCTAATAGCAGTCACTTTGTTTTGCAGGAACAAATGTAATTGATCCAGTGTGTGTGTGTGTGTGTGTGTGTGTGTGTGTGTTGACAGTAGTTTTATTTAAATGTCCACAGTCATAGCAGGGAAAAAGAAGAAGAAAGCCCCTCCCCAGCTGGCCTATAAAAGACTCGCAGAGACACATCTTTGAAGGTTCTCCTTCAAAGCCCCGGCCTGCATCAGGGGATTTCTGTTATTAATTGAAGTTAATTTTCTGGGATATCAATTTGCTGGGCACGTGGGAAAGATTGATAGCCCCCGCGCATCTCCCGAGTGTTGGGATGTGGAATGTGTGAGGGGGACGGGCACGAGGACAGAGAAATGACACTATTCCCTCACCATCCCCAGAACCAGGCTTTCACTTTTATCATCCCCCAAATTACAAATATCGGAGGCCAACCTTGGCTTGGAGGAGATTTCCATAAGATTAATTAGGCCAGCGAGCCAAAGACGGAGTGGGAAGGAAAAATATAAAGAAATAAATACAGGAAGTGTGGGGGGTTTGTGATGTCGATGGGGGTTGGGAGAGCAAGAGTGGATGAAATGTGGGTGAGAATGGACAAGTCAATTGGACAATGGGTAATTAGTGCAAGAAGCAGGATCTCAAAGGCATGAAGAGGACAGCCGAGCAGGGCGCTCTGTTTGCCCCACGATGTGGAGGGCGGTGCGGCGGGACCCACATTTAATTAGCACCACTTTGATACCCACAGGAGTGCCAGGGGCCCCGGGGCAACCCAAAAAGTGACTGACAACCCCGCACCTCCGGACGCTCCCTTCTCTCCAATTATAGATGTACCAAGCTGAGACGACCCGGTACAAAACCTCATAGAGGGGAACTCGCACATGCACACACAAGCATGCAGATAATCACACATCTTTGTAACGTGTGCACAAACTGCTCAAACAAGTCAGCCAAGCAAGCAGGCTGGCTCCAGCCTCTTCCTATTTGTGTGCTACAAATTGGCATTTGGATTAAATGGAGCTGGAGATGCCCTAAAGGCGAGAAGAGAAGACTATCTCTCACCTGGCCTGATCTTCCACCAGAGCAGACGTTTAAAATGAGGATTAATTTAGTGCGAGTCGGGGCAGGTGGGTGCCTGAAGCAGGGATGGACCGTGGAAGACGAAGCAGGAAAAATCCTCTTCTGCTTCCTAAAGACAAGGAGTGGGAAAAGAAACAACTGGCAACTCTCGAGCATGAACTCACACATGCAAAGCTTTTGTCATCCCATACATTCTGCAATATTAATGTGCCAGTCTGAATAAGTGACTGGGAAGCAGGAGCTTTTCCTGTGTTGCGCTGGTGTGTTTTTAATGTGCAGTGATGTGCCTGACACCACAACATTTTGCACAGCATCGGTTACGCAGATCAACTACCCCTGGCTGCATGAATTATGCAACTGCAGTGTTTTCATCCCGCTCAAAACACACATTTAGTAAACAAACTGCTTACGCAATGCTAACAACATGTTTGTGTAAATAATAGATATTCAAATGTGTTTTCCTGACGCAGAAGACGCAAGCTGTGGTGTGATTTGGTTTATTATTTAACACTGTTTTATGTTGCATTCTGACTCCCTTGTTGACAAGTCACAGCCTCACTCACGCAGACAAACACAAATTAAACTAGAGACATTGCATTCCCTGCGAAAATGCAGTGTGAATGCTATTTGTAGAAAAAATTGCTGAGAAATAGCTGAAATGAGCTAAAACATGCTGAAATGTAGCTGAAATACAAGAACAAGCCTAAATTAGCAGAAGGAAGCAGAAATATGCTAAATTAGGTTTGAATAAGCAGAAATAAGCACACAAGTTTGGAAATTAGCTAAAAAAGCTGAAATTAGCTAAAAGTAGCTGAAAAGGAAGAAAGAAGCTAAAACTACAAGAAGGAAATGTATAAAGCTGAAATAAGCTTAAAAAAGTGAAATTACATGAAAAAGCTAAAAACAGCATCAAAAGGAGCATAACAAGCTGAAAATAGCAGAAATAATTTAAATAGACTGAAAGTACGGGAAATCACAATGAAAAACGTGTATTTATATGAAAACAGCTGACATTAGCTACAAAAATGCTAAAAATGTAGCTGAAAAGGCAAAACAAGCTTAAATTAGCAGAAGAAAGCAGAAACAGGTTTGCCCAGTTAGACTGAAAGAAGCAGAAATGAGCTAAAAAAATGAAATTACACGAAAAAGCTAAAAACAGCAGCAAAAGAGCTGAAAGAGCAAAAAAAGATGAAACTAGCAAAAATAAGCTTAAAGTAGCACAAACTGAAATGAGCAGAAATAAGTTATTAGGCTGAAAGTAGCAAAAATAACTATACTTGTATTTATATGAAAACAGTTGAAATTAGTTACAAAAGTGCTAGCACTAATTACCCATTGTCCAACTGACTTGTCCATTCTCAACCACATTTCATCCACTCTTGCACTCCCAACTATTTGGTTTGCCCAGTTAGACTGAAAGATGCAGAAATGAGCTAAAAAAATAAAAATAAAATAAAAACATGTGGGAATTATCTGAAAAAGGCAGAAAGGCTGAAAAGTAACTACAATTTTCAGAAAGATTTAAATTACCAGTAGGAAGTGGAGAAAGCACATTTTTGCTGAATTGGGCAGAAAAAAGTTGAAATGAGTGCAAAAATGTGGGATTAGTTGAAAATACTAAAATTTGTATAAAACAGCTGCATAGTAGCTGAAATAGCTGAATCTTAAATAAGCTGAGAGGAACAGAAATATGTTATAAGACAGTGTTTTTCAACCTTTTTTGAGCCAAGGCACAGTGTTTTCATTGAAAAAATCACGAGGCACACCACCAACCAAAATTGTATACAAAGATACTCTGTATCCGCCTACATCAAATATATAGTCATTCTTATCAAAGTGTCTTGAATAGGAATGAAATAAACACAAAAATGTATTTTATCATATTTTATATTTCTTATTTCAAATTGCACTTAACATGTCTTCAAAAATACACCCGAACAGTACCACAACAATGTGGTCTTAAATTTAAAGAGGTTGTAGAAAACTTCAAAGTGTTTTACAAACTAATTCTGTCCACATGCATTCTGTTAGCCATTCTCTATACTGTATTTTACTCACTTAGTGTGAAACCTGTGCATGTTTGAATGAACACAAAGATATTCTGGCAGGAATTGAAGAAAGACACACACAAAGCTCTTCCTCAACAGCTCTCAGTCTCTCTCTGTTTTTAGTTTTTTGCTAGCTAGATGCAATGCTGTCACCGCTACATGTCACGTTCATGCATCACTAATTCTCTTGTTATAATGTGCAATGATATGTTCCATTCTGCCATCTATCTAGTGATAAGGAAATTACATGATTACGCTGCTAGACACTACTACAGCACAGACACTCGAAAATGGCATATTATTAGATAATTAATTTGTTTTCAAAAAATCTTTTTAGACCAGTTAAGTGAAATTGGATAATTTCCACGGCACACCTGACGATCACTCGCGGCACACTAGTGTGCCACGGAACAGTGGTTGAAAAACACTGTTATAAGAAGCACAAAAATGTTGTAGTTAGAAAATATCTGAAAGGAGCATAAAACAGCTGAAAGTAGCTGAAAAAAGTTTACATTTGCACAAGGAAGCTGAAAGAAGCTGAAGCAGAACAAAATGTGAAAGGAGCAGTAAAAGGTTGTAAACACATCTAAAGATTTGAAGGATGTAAAATGAGTTCAATTTACTGTATTTTCTACAAGGAAAAAAAATGGCAGAAAAGGCTTAATATTTCAAAAAGCTAAATTTGCACCAATACCAAAAGTCATAGCAGGATTGTCCTGGAAGAGCTGAACGTTTTGAGTTATGACTTGTTGAAATAGCACAAAAATCATGTAATGAGAAAGATGCTGAAAAACATATGAAAGAAAAATTGATCACAATAGTGTGAATGATTCATGAATATTCACACAATAATCAGCACATTTTTTTTCTTTCTTATTTTACACTATGCCTTGAGAAAGAGCTTTTTATCCCCAACCCA